>JAAGKR010001073.1:59434-144162 GCA_011419295.1 Clarias macrocephalus
AGACAGAGAGAGAAAGACAGACGGGTGTTGGACTTTCTCTTCGGAAGGTCCTAAACAGAGAGACAGAGAGAGAGACAGATACAGAGAGACAGAGAAATCGGTGTAATATGATTTAACCCAGTGCTGAAATCGCCATGGAGATGTTCCTAAAACAGAGCAGAGGATCATGGGTAGAGTAGTCTCAGACCACTGAAAAGAAAATACACACACCACAAAGCAGGGCCAGCCTGACCGCCTACTAACCTGTGCAATGCGCCCTCCCACAAACATTCAAGCGCGCGCACACACACACACACTAAAAATAAGCGAGGCTGCCCCTCATGTCTGACCTTTAGCAGGCAGGAGGAATTTACAGCAGCACGCCTCCGTCACTCAGCTCTCTCTCAAGATTCAACATTCAATCTCTACCTCGCGCGCGCGCACGCACACACACACACACACACACACACACACACACACACACACACACACACACACACACACACACACACCAGTATGTGCTGCATCACAGCTGACCTGGGATCATCATCCCAACCCATCGCAGATGTAAACTAAAGACCAGCTGATCATAAAATCTACACCTCAGTCCACGAGGCCATGTCCCAGCCTGTTTCTACGGTAACACGTATAATCGTTAGCCAGTTCATCACGGTCGTGCCTTTCACCTAAACACACACATCTACAGACACCCTGGCTCACCTTCAGCCGGTTTAAACCAGACGCCTGACAGCAGCAGCTACGAGAGCATCGCTGTTCACACGCTCGCTCACGTCCTCGGCTGTCGGGTTTCCGAGTGCGACTGTAAAATGATTCACGACACCCTGCCGCGCTGAGGAAACTCTCGGACATCGTCGTGACCGATCTCATGATCCACATAAGAAAACGGGAAACTCCGCGCTTACAGTGCGGTACTAAACTAGACAATCCGGAGGAGAAATACGGTTTGAGGTGGAAGGTGAGTGTGTGGGGGTTCGTCAGGGAAGCTCAGGGGTTAAGATGTAGGGTTTCTGAGTCGGTGTAGGAGAGAGACAGTGAGAGACAGCAGTAGTGAAAGACAGAACAAAGAAACAGAGACTGCTGCTTGTGCTTTTGCATGCTTCTTGGCTGAGAGAAAAATATTACTAGAGTGGAAATCAAGTAAAACCACCTTCAATTTCACTCTGGCTTAGGGATGTGAGGATGTCTTTAAAAGTGGAGAAAATTTTATATTCTCTTAGGAGGATAAACCAAACGTTTTTAATTCAGTATGGACTCCAATTAGATCATACTTTGAAAAGGGAATAAAGCTTCCCCCAATCTACAGACAGAGAGAGACAGACAGAGGAAGAAAGAACGACAGACAGAGAGAGATAGACAGACAGAGGTAGAGGTAGAGAGAGAAAGGCAGAAAGACAGACAGACAAAGAGTGTCAGACAGAGAGAGAGAGTGGAGAGAGACAGACAAAGGGAGAGACAGACATAGGAAGAAAGAAAGACAGACAGAGGGAGAGACAGACATAGGAAGAAAGAAAGAAAGAAAGACAGAGCGATACAGAGACAGAGAGGAAGAAAGAAAGACAGACATACAGACAAAGAAAGAGACAGACAGAGAAGGAGACGAAGACAGAGACAAAAGACGAAGACAGAGAGAGAGAGAGCAAGAGAGAGAGAGAGAGAGAGAGAGAGAAAAAAAGACTGACATACAGACAGCAAGACAAGAGAGAGAGAGAGAGAGAGAGAGAGAGAGAGAGAGAGAGACGGGTGCTGGACTTCTGACAAGCTGCCACTGTTGGGCCCTTGAGCGAGGCCCTTAACCCTCACTTGCTCAGACGTGTAATAAGCAAACCTGAGCAGTGCTCAACCCTGAGGGACAAAATGCCATGTTTGGGTGCCTCCCATCCTTCGAGTGTGAAGAAAACACAGATTCCAGCTGATCCAGGAGGAACGAAAGAGAGAAGCTTGTCGGTTCTCGTCACATGACCTGCTGTGTGCTTCTAGAAATCTGAGCGTGTTTCTCATCTCCCCGCGACACAGACAGGTCATGGGGACACAGGTGCACCCTGCAGCTCGCCGGCTATAAACGTTGCCATGACAATGTCAAACAGGGAAACCATTACATTTGGTCTTAGTCTCAGGTGAGGATTACTGTGACAATCTCCAAACGGACTACAACCGCCGCTATGTTAGTTTGAGGACCTGTGGCACTAAAGCGCCACCGTGTGGATGCCCCAAGTTTATTTCAGAGGATGTGTACAATATGAGCTATGAGATTTAATCAATCACCTTTTTTTAAAATTATTATTTCTTTTGGTCGATTTGATTCGTTCGATCATTTATTGGATTTCTGATTTATAATTGATTCACAATAACATTAAATGGTCTCAACTTGACTGTGGCTTTTACAGAGTTGCATTTCAAGATTACTACTTTTTCTTCCTCTTTTGAGTTTATGCATGGCTGGTGCAATACCGCCACCTACTGGACTGGAGTGTGGAGCAGATAATTGCCAGGAGGGGGAAAAACTAACAAAAAAAAAAAAGCATGTGATTTAAACATTTGACAAAACACGTTAGAGAGCATTTCACTATTTGTTAGAAACTTTCTGTAGATTTTTTTTAATAAGAATTAGAGCTGCTTAGACAAATCAGGCAATAAATATTAGCACCACTTAATCGAATCCAAAATCAGGGTGGCGTAAAAAAAAAAAAAAACTAATCAGATCAACAGTCTTAAGCGTGATTCACAAGCGACAGGCTTCCCGACTGTGTAGGTACGGACATGTAGGTGAAAGCAAGTCTCAAACAGTCAGTTCAGAAAAGGATTTCTATAAAGCGTGAGCCTTAAGTGTAGCAGCGACAGCGAGAGGTCATTTCTAACAAACAAACAAACAAATAAATAAATAATTGGAAATGGTTTTCAGTTTTCTAATTCCGTTTAAAATTCCCATATAATATCTGTGATTACATGGTAACTGTAACCAGAACTTAAAAAAATAATAAATAAATAAAAGCCATGGGATAAAAAAAAATAAAATAAAAAAAACGTTATTTTTAAGGCAGTTTAAAAAAGTCAGTTAGTGCAAGAAGCTTTGAGTACTTTAAGGTCCTGCTTAATAGCTGAAACGAAGGGAGAGGTCGAAGAAAAAAAAAGAAGTAGAAACAGATGTGCGACGTGATTTTCTTTATTTATCTCAGTCTCAGATGTTTTGATCAGAGGTGTAGTTAAAGGGTCAGGTGTGCCACATTTTGAACCGTCCCGCAGTCTTGGTAAGTTTGGTTGGGAACGGCCAGTTCTGGGAGAGCGTGTGAGACTCCATCGGTCTGTAACAAGCCACTGTTACGTTCAAACCCCCTGAAAAAACAGAGTGGTTGTGCAGCGCTACATGGAATCATAAAGAGTGAACAGTGTGTGATTAGAGGCGCATATTTAGAGTGTATCAAGACGACAACACCCCCAACCGTGCCAACAGGAGACGTTCTGAATACTCACAGTGCGAGCACATCTCCAAGGGGTAACTTGCTTCATTTCCCTGAAAAAGACAAGGAACAGATACTAATTAGAAACACAAAAACAACTGAAACAGCACTGACATGTACACTTCTCTCTCTCTAAGGAAAGACTTGACTACTTCAACAACCCTAAATGTAGAACTTAGTGGAGCGTGATGGAGGATAGAGGTGGGACAGGATGTGTTGTCAGGATGCTTCTCGAATCCAAGCGTCCAGTATTCTGTTACAAACGAGTGAGAGTGCATCGGTCAGATTGTCCACATCATCCTGAGATCATTCTCTCTCTCTCTCTCTCTCTCTCACACACAAGCTCGAATTACAGAGTACTGCAAATTAAAAGCTCCTGACTGATAGTTTAATAAAGCACTGACTGCACATTCCTGCGCGTGTGTGTGTGTGTCCGTGTCCGTTCACAGCTAGGCTCATTTCATTATGCATGGGGGGGAAAAAAGCACATCATTACATCAAAGAGAGAAAATTAGGCTGCATTAATGAGGAGAGAGAGAGAGAGAAAGAGAGAGAGAGAGAGAGAGAGAGAGAGAGAGATGAAGGGATGCAGAGGTGTAGAGTGATATGAATTTAGAGAGGTAGAGAAGAAGCAAGGAAAAGATGGAGGGATAAAAAAAAGAAAGAAAGACAGCAGGGACGTAGAGAGATTGATGAGAGGAGAATGGGATGGCGAGACAGAGGGACAGAGAGAGAAAGAGAGGGGTAAAAGTAGATAAAAAGAGAAAAGGGATGTACACTAATATGAGGCAGAAGACAGAGATTTGGGAGAGAGAGAGAGAGAGAGAGAGAGAGAGAGAGAGAGAGAAGGATAAAGAAAAACAGAAAGAGATTTGAGAGAGAGAGAGAGAGAGAGAGAGAGAGAGAGAGGGATAAAGAAAAACAGAAAGACATGGGGATAGAGAGAGTTATAGAAAGAGATGATGAGATGGAGAGAGAGGTACAGAATGGTGAGAGGCAGAACAGAGAGATGAAGGGATGAAGAGATAAAGAGAGAGTGATGTGCTGGAGGTGTTTGTGGAGTGATGCACATTGGAGTCGTTTAAATAAAGTCACCAGAACCTCCTCTCTCTCTCATAAATGCAGCGGATGCTAGCCGATGGAAAAAGAATTAAATAGGCCGTACTGACGGTCTTTAAAAAAAACAAAAAAACAGAAGAATTAAAAACCTTAAAACTCAACACAGCACTGGTCAATGACTGATTGTAAAAAAACAACAACAACGTCTTCTAGAGAAGTCCAGCCGGTGTGTGTCGACGGAGGAGGCTTTAGACATCAAACTGTGCATTTTTCCCGTGGGCCGACTGCGATGAAACAAAGCCTGTATCATAGACATCAAGCTCGGTCAAATACAATATGTGCGTAAAATAAAACTATATATATAAAACATTAAAATTCATTCAGTAGTTTTTATATGATGCGTGCACAAACAGACAAACAAAAAGTCCCACACCAACTTGATGTGTCCTATTACTCATCTTACATCCTAAGCAAATATCTTCAACATACAGACACGCCCACTTTACAGTTTTATTATATGTATAGATTAAAACAGAACACAGTAAATCCTCAACATACGAACGAGTTCGCTTATGAGAGTCCGTTTGTGTGTCCAACAAACATTATCGGAGGCCAGGTTTTTTCAGTAACTACACTGGCTCTGGCGGCAGCAGGTACAGTAGCGTTAGCTTGCCAAGCTAAAAACATTGAATGGAAACAACTAAAGCAAAGCGTTCTAAAGCGTGGCTGTGTTTAACAGCTGGCAGGAGCGAGGTCGTGTTTCTCCAGATAAGGAAAATATGTTCTTATTTCTGCAGAAGAATTCATGAAATTTGAAGCTGGTCTATATACCTAGTTATTTGTGTTAAATTGTTGTCATTGGGTTAGACAGTGTGTTAATAAGTTGTGTTTTGTATATACTTATCTTTATGTATACTTTAAATATATTGTTTAATAACAAAAAAAATCTAAATGTTATCCAACTTATTATTTTTGTGGCTCTTGTTTTTCTCCCCAAGTATCAGTTCAGGTGGCACCATTTAGGCACCGGTACCGTTTTAAAAGCATCAATTTGGCACCAGAATCACAAAAAACCCCAAACGATACCCAACCCTACACACAGTATAAAACTAACATGTGCCGTAAACTTGTTGTTGTTCTCGAAAATTCTGGCGATGGTTCAAGATTCATTTTAAAAGAGCGAGGGATGTCTGCCGTATTTTCACCTCGATCCATTCTCTCAATTATTTTCACTTTCGTCTCCATCGTTATCGCTTGCCGCTTCTTGGCAGTATCGGCTTCATCACCGCTGCCTTCACTGTTGCTTCCGGACATCCTAAGATGAGCGCTGCACGCACGTGACAATGAACAAAGTGACAATGTGATCTACCTTCCATGATTGAACATGCATACGACGGAAAATATCTTTGAAAGTTCGTAAGGTAAGGGGGGGGAGAAAAGGACGTTTTAATGGCTACATTTTCATAAATAAAAAAAACATTTCATAAGTGTCAAAGGTTTTTATTGACAATTGCATTAAGTTTATGCAAAGAGTAAATATTTGTAACGTTAAACTCTTCTTTTTCAAGACCTCTGCAATTCGCCCTGACGTGCTGTCAATCAACGTTCCACATCCTGACTGATGGCGCAGCCCATTCTTTCATAATCAAAACCTGGAGTGTGTCAGAATTTGTGGGCTTTTGTTCGTTTACCCGCCTCTTAACTTGTGGATGGACCACATGTTCTCAAGGTTTGGGGTGATTAAGGTTTGGGGAGTTTCCTGGTCATGGACCCCAAATGTTTTATTCCCCGAGATACTTAGTTATCAGTTTTGCCTTATGGCGAGGTGCTATAATAAAAAAATATATTAAAATGTTTAATTAAACAGCAAACATGTATATAATATTTTTTTGCCGCTTGTGGGCCCTGAGAAACCACACAGAAAAGTAGGCTGGTCACTCACCGCTAGTCAAAGTGCGTAGGAGAGATAGAGATGTTATAAACCTTTGACACAAATATACAATATAAAGCGTTAAAAAAAAAAAAACTAACACAGGTTTGGTGTTTTGGCTCTGCGCTGTACTGTACTCTCATGAGTCTGCGCCTCCAAATCGCGAGGGGTATCCCGGTGACGCAAGGCGCCATTGTTATTTTATATTTTTGCTTTTTGAGTAAAACTTTACATCACCTTAGAGATTTTGTGATTTTATTTCATTTACCACACTCCTACATAGGGATCCCTCCGTTTATTTATTTTCACTGACATTGTCCTCACTGTGCTTTCCTTCCTCACAATAGGAAATGCAAACACTGCCCCCTTATCTGCGCGTCTGAGCGTCTCTGATTAGAAAGTGCCTTTTGCTGCGAGTCGTGTTTTAACCTTTCGCGAGACGAAGACTGCAACAAGGTCAAGGAGTACTTCAATCAGAAAGGGAAAAGGAAAGCGAGGGGAATGAAAGCGTCTTAAACACAAGCTGAAGGACTCGCGGGGCTGACGGAGAGTGTGAGGTGTAGGTGGACGTGACGCTGCGTAAACTGACTCAAGCTTAGTGCTTTGACTGTATGCGCTCTACGGTGATAGAAAATAAACTTCCTGGCTAACATTAGTGTAGCCAGAGCGCCCGGTGCTATTTTGACACCAATTTACCCGGCTGGAGGGTTTAGGATTACCTCGCCAGGGGGGTAAAAGGTCCCGAGAGTAAGCAGGGGAGAACAGACGGGGCAACAGAAGGAAGAGACGTCTTTACGCTCCGCAGAGAGAAACCGACCCGCCTGACTCGTCCACTTTCAGCACGAGAGTCAGAGTCTAACGTTTCTCCTGTCCTCTCTGGTTTCTATTCCTTCATCCAAAGAGGAGATCCACACACACACACACACACACACACACACACACACACACACACACACACACACACACACACACAGAGAGAGACACCCTGACGAGACATGAGCTGAATGACGGATTTCAAATGCTCTAAAGGCTTTAAACGCGCTGCTCTGTGCTCACTGTATAAAAAGGTCAGAATAAACCCCCGCGCCCCGCCACCTACCCCTCACCCCCCGACCATCGGCTCTCAGCACAACCTTACCCTCAAGCCGGTTACCGTAGCAACAGCAACGCTCTGCACAGCTAGAGCCCACAGGCTATATACAGAAGACAAAACACATGACATTTGACACGTCAGAACTTTAATACGTCTCCTTTCGAAACCGCCTTTATTAAGAAGGCTTGTTGTCAGGGGGCGTGGCTACGCATCATTAGCAGGTCATATGACCGTGGAATTTACAATGATTACACTTTATCTGTGCTAGGATCTCATTAACTCGTCTACATTCAGCTGCATTCGATGGTGATCGTCCCCCACGGCATGATAACGACCTTTAATCACACATGTACTGTAAAGTAAGAGAAATTAAACGTTTGTCCTAAACGTTCCTAGAGAAAACTGATGAATGTGCGCTAAAGCTGCATAAACAGTATCAGTCTCATTAAAACGACAGAAGACAGTGTCACCCAAGGCTCGAGAAAACACTACGACCAGTGTGGAAACATTGTCCCCTAGAAGACAACATGTAACAATCCCCTCATCTTATTTATATCAACCAATGCTTTTATTTTATTTTTTTTTATTTAGCCTAGATAACTTCCAAACAATCAAAACGCAGGGGCGAGCATCACATCTGCTCTTTCACCTGCATGATTTTATCATCATCTCTCCAACCCCAGGCATGAGATCAGAGCAAACAGCTCATCTAAAAAAAAATAAAAAAAAAAAAAAACCCATAAACGAATGACTGATGGCAATGAAGCGTTTAAAAAACGACCTTGTTTTTTGGGCTCGACGTCCGTACAGGTGCTCTGATTAACCAGGATCTCTGACCTCCGTTGAGAATACTCTCCTCTATTTGTAGAATAATGGGATGTTAAATAGGCTACAGAGCCAGGAAGAGATAAAGGATCCTGGCTGGCCTATTTTACACACACACACACACACACACACACACACACACACACACACACACACACACACACACAGTGTCTCTTCCAGAATGTTCTGATCTGTAAAGTTTGGACATGATGGTGGGCTGTGCAGAATGAAATGAACCATAAATAGACAAAGACTCAATTAAAGAGCACAAAGCAGCAGCAGCAGCAGATTCGCAGTAGCGGCCTGCAGTAACACACAGACCTCCAGCCCTGATGCTCCTCAGCGCACACTGACTCGACTGCTGGATCTGCTTCCTACTCTAACACTTGCATGAAGATTTATGATGCATACATCGATTCCTCTCTGCCAACTAGCGTCACCATGGAAATGCTCTGGATCTTCCTTTACACCTCTGTTCCCTAAATCCCCAACACACACTATATATATCCATATCTATACCTCTCCATCTGTCTATTTATATGGATTCATTTTTAAAGAGCTTCGTGGCCTTGCATATGTGGAAAGCTGGATGGTTGGCCATCATATCACAGAATGAGATGTGAAAATGTTAAAAGGACAAATGATCTGGCTTTATTAAACAAGCAACTGAATGCTAAAGAAGAGGAAAAATGCTTTATAGGTCTACACATAGTCAGATAGATGGATGGATGGAAAGTCAGATTGACAGATGGGTAGATAGATAGATAGATAGATAGATAGATAGATAGATAGATAGATAGATAGATAGATAAAAAACAGACAGAGACAGACAGATAGAAAGACAGGATCAGACAGATTTATAGACATATTGACATACAGCCAAAGAGACAAACTGATATAGAGTCAGATAGACAGACAGACAGTCAGAGTCAGATAGATAGATAGATAGATAGATAGATAGATAGATAGATAGATAGGATAGATAATGGACAGAAAGTAAGCTTTTGATCAGTAAAGTTTTTTTAGATCAATAAATGGATCAACAGAGCAAACGGAAGACAGATTTACAGACAGAACAATAAATCAATGGATGGTTTGATAAAGATAGATAGATAGATAGATCTCTCTTATTGCACATATTAAACAACCCCAACATTTGAATAGTAACAGGTGTGTGAGAGGGGAATTTATTTCACAGTTAAACTCCTGAAGACGTTATCAACTCATGACCTCAGGGTATAACCCACTCAGCATCCATGATTATACTAACACTGATGACTGAAGTTATGACGCAGGATTATGAACACCAAGGCTAGCCATAATGATGTGTGACTTATTAGTGATATTGGTGTTTTATGAAAATTAATTGCTGCAATGTGGAGGTTCGTAACAGAACACCAATTAAACACATGCTGAATCATTCCAATCTCCCGGTTCGACTCATCAACTGTGAAATAATCAAACCTCTGCACAGTGGTGAGCCCGAGCTCCTGAACCACAGACGCTCTCAGGAATATCACTCAATATCATTACCCACAATGTTGTGATGAGGGTGATGCAGCGGTGCTTTAGGGCGTTTGTTTACATTAGCGCGCTGGAATTTTTTTTGAATGAATCAGACCCAAAACACAATTGGTCCGCGCTCGGGAACCAGGGAGATGGAAGCCAATCGTACCCGAGATTGGAGGTAAGTTTAGACGCCATGTCATCGGTGCCCCCGGTCTCCTCCAAAAATCTCACAGCCTACAATGGGTGCATACTGCCACCTGCTGTATCGGAGGGTGATAATTCGCAAGTGTACCCGAGTACGGAGAAAAAGTATAAATAATAATAATGTGAACGCTGGCCAATGGGGAGTGGGGAGCGATCATTTTTGAGCATTTAATCACGTGCCTAGCGTGAAAACGCTCTTAGCCCACTTAAGCGTTCACGGGAAGTCATCTCGTTCACTTCTCCTGCAATAACTTCTCGTTCATGTCATGCCAGGAAGCAGCGACGTTCTCCTTGCTAATGTACGTTAGAGATGGTTGAATCCTCTACGCCAGCGCAACCCCATGTGATGGAAGTCCAGGACACAATCGCTGACTTCTCATAGGAAGAATGAAAATACACCTTCATCATCACCATCATCATCATCACATGTCAGAAATACTCCACTGGTGTTTCAGGGTGGAGTTTACCTTGATAAATATTAAACTTTAATAATTTGATGCATTATATATTATATATTTAATTTGTTTTCCTACACCCCATAATGTTAGAACACACCGAGCTGAGTGCTCGCTGCTAACTCGTACACACTTGGCTGAAGCTAATGACACTGCAGGACTGAGTAATGCTGCTAGTTATAACCTCTAATGTCGTCCTGCTTTTAATATAAAACTGCACATACGTTAAAAGTGAAGGTTTTATAATAAAATACCCCCGTGTTAGCGGGGTGTCAGTGTTCAGGTGTGTCCGCCTTCCCCATGTTAGCCGTCACACCGTGGGCCAGAGAGAGACAGAGAGAGAGAGGCGAAAGCCAGATCACGACACAGCTCGAAAATAAACACCTCTCCAGCCTGCAACCCTGATATTTAAATCATCAAAATGATCTCCATTTCACACCAGCTAGCATGTACGCTAAGGTTTTTTTTTTTACGCTCGAATTGTTATTATGCTAGCTAACTGTTAGCAACCGACGACTTGGTTTCGCAGCGCGCGCGCTCACTTACCATTTTGTCGCGCGGTTCGTCTTCGTCGTCTTCTTCCTTTGTCTGTTTATTTCAGTTATTTTTGTTAATAATACTATTTTCACCGGTTTGTTTGTTTTTTTTGGGAGCTGTTGGCGGTGTCAGGGTGAGGAGCCCCCCCGGAGCGCTGCTGTGACGGACAGATGACGGATCTCTCACTGCGGTAAAGACTCGGGGCAGAGCCGCAGCGCGGAAACAGGAGGAGCGGCTTCAGCTCAGCGCTCACTGTCGAGGGGGAGGGGCAGGGGCGGGGCGTCCGGACAGGAACATCCGGGTATTCCTTATCGCTCACTTTCTCTCTCTAGCGCGCGCGCGCGCGCTCTCTCCCTGTGCGTACTACAGCATACACACTACTGTACTACTGAGTGCGCGTGCGGGGAATACAAGCGGGACGGCCCGGGTTACCATGGTAACCGTGTGAGTAGAGTACTAACACAAAGATTAGTGTGGAAGTGTGAGGCCTTAGAGGTAGTGTTTCTACAGATAGATAGATAGATTAGTGATAGCATGTTGATGATAGTATGTGGGACTACTAATTTTTTTAATATACTGTATAGACAGATAGATTGATGTAACATCTCCAGCTGCAAACTACACACAAGCTACAATCTTCTCTATCTGCATATAACAGATAGATAGATAGATAGATAGATAGATAGATAAGTATATGTATGTATGTACTGTATGTATGATAGATAGATAGATAGATAGATGGATAGATGGATAGATAAGTATATGTATGTATGTACTGTATGTATGATAGACAGATAGATAGGTAGACAGACGAAACAAACAGCAATAATGATGTTTTTCACTACATTGAGTTGTATTGCACTTTACAGTATATTCAAGAAAACCTGCAGACCCTTTCCAGCACTGTGATGTTTTATCTTACAAAAGATTTCCACCTTTTTCCCTTTTACAAAATGAAACACATACATATGGCGCAATATACAAAGCATCACAGAAACATCAATATAATTTAATCAATAATCAATAACTGAAAATATCAGGATTTAACTCTTTCAGTTTGTAATTTGCGTGGTTTTGTTTTTGAGGCATCGACAATTCTCTGTTCAATGGTTATTAGCTGTTTACCTCACATGTACGTCTCAAAAGTTGAACTAAGCTGGCCTTCTCATGAGGAAAAAGACCAGCGTGGGTTATTTCTGAAGTTTCCACATATTAAATCCCGTGATATGCCACATAAATGATCACAAGTGATTGCAGAACGCAGAACTGATCCTTTAACATTCTATTACTTTCATGGCATAAAGGCATCAGCAGCTCAAACAAACGTAAAAATATGAAAACTCAGGAAAATATTCATTCACACAATAAATACACACACACACACACACACACACACACACACACACCAGTAAGCGCCAGAAGATCACAACGTCGATTGAGTCATTTTGAATATATCATCAATAAATAGTTTTAAATAAATATAATAATAAGACAGCACCCTTTATTGAGCAAGCATTACTGAGAGTTGCTCTGTTTAACTTTAGCGAGAATACCATGGCAATATCAGTGTAACCATAACGGGGCAGAAAATGTACAGAATATCAGGGTTTGAAATTAGTAATCTATCCTGTCAACTCGTATTTACTTGTGTGTTGCACCAGGACATTTCACACATCTTGTTAACAAATCATCTCAGTATATTTAAACACCAAATTTCGGACTTTCGCGTCCCGGAGCTCCTCCTACAGCGGTTTTAAATCTGAGTGGCCAGTTTATTAGGTACACCCACGCCCTCGTTTATTCATGCAATCGTCCAGCCAGGAGGTCAAGTGTCCGGAGCATGAAAAATCTCAATGATCTCAGTGATTTTAACAGTGCAATGGTTGCTGATGAGTATTGCATTAAAACTGCTGATGGTGCGAAAAACAAAAAGACATCTATTGAGCAGAAAAGCATCATTGGGATCTGATCCTGGGATTATCAAATTATCACTGAGATGCATTTAAGATCTGTTCTTCCGATAGGTGACGCACATGCTCCATGAATGTCAATAGTGGTGCTTTTAAAAATTCTCAAGCCAGAGAAGTCAAGATGTGTAAAATGACCAGGTGTAACCCAAAGAACAACCTACTGTACCTGGAGAAAGATCTTGATCTGCTCCTGAGACAATGCCTGCAATTTTGGTTCTCATGAATAAACCTGCTTGTAAATCTTTTCTGCTGTAATGCCCAAACATCTCACAAATAATACAATATCGTGGGTTTGTGGAGAGAGAACTGATCCTAGTGTCGCTCTTAACTAAGAAACTATGATATGTGTGAACCCTGAACATGCACGAAAAACACATAGACCAGGCATCCGTTCAGGCATCAGGTCCCGACTCAAATAATGATATGTATAAAAGCATACATGCACAAAAGACACCAAAAATGTCAAATCAACAAGAACAAGAAGAAAATATTAATCTCTGCAGGTCGTCTCGTCTTTGCTAGGATGGCTCACAGAACAGAAGGAGAAGAGAGTTAGCCGTGCTCATCGTCTCGAATTCATTATGACACAGTACACAAACTGCCCAGCAATGGTTACAGCTCACACAGGCGTAGTGCTGCTGCACTGCACTCGAATCCGTTGGCGCCACCGTGACCGCATTTTACTGGAAGACTTCCTTGTTGATCCACATGAGGCTGCGCGTCTCGTTGGGCTTCACCTCGTACTCGATGCAGGTGAACTTGTTGCCGAACTGGCAGTGCTCCCGCTTGTAGTAGTTGTAGTACTTGACCTGCCACACTGTCTCGAAGACGCCCGCCTCCTTGAACTGACGGGGACAAAACAGGACATCAGACACGGGGTTGAAAAGCAAGAGCTATTTGTTTTTGGTATAGTTTAGCAATGCATTGACGTATGGAATGTGGATAAAATGTGTACATCTGTTGATATGGAAATGTTTCATTTTTCCATTTATGGAAGGAGTCAGTGACCTCCACCGCAGAAACATGTATGTGTTGCTATGGCAACCAATCTCTTTTAATACATCTTTAATACATCTCCCTGAGGACCTTAGCATTATAAGTACAGAAACGGAAATGCACATTTATTTGGGTTTTCACGGTAACCACCAGGCAATATACTCTATATCGCTTATGTGCTGTATTAACAATTAACAATAAAATGTCCTGTAAATGCAAATTAAATAATTAGCATTAGCTTTTCAGTCTGTGTCAAAGGACACAGTAGTTATAGGCCATATAAAGAACTTCATCATCTATACTGCTCATCCTGTATACAGAGTCACGGTAGGCCTATCCCAGGAGACTTAGGGTACAGGATGGGGTACAACCTGGACAGGGTGCCAATCCATGGCAGAGCACACACACACACACACACACACACACACACACACATACACACACACACACACACACACACACACACACACACACACACACACACACACACTATGGGCAATTTGGGAACACCAATTAGACTAATCTGCCTGTCTTTGGTCTGTGTGAGGAAACCGAATTACCCGGGGGAAACCCACCAAGCATGTGGAGAACATGTAAAACTCCTCACACACAGAGCCCGAGGTGAGAATCGAACCCCGATGCAGGGCCACAGTGCTAGCCACAAATAAGAGAAATAAGAATTCTCGTTTAGATTCTTCATACTGCTTATGCTGTATAGGGTCACAGATGGCCTGAATCCTGTCCCAGGGGACTCGGGGCATGGGGCAGAGTTCACCTTGGACAGAATGGCAATCAATCGCAATGCACACATAAACACACACACCGACACTACACACTATTTATACATTTTAGATTTTAATTACATTTTCTGTTGCTACTTTGTGAATTGTAAATTGTACATTTGTAAACTTTTAGCATTTTAAAGTTTTTTTTTCCTTTGCAGTAAAATCCTTCTGTCTTTCCACCCTACCCTACTTTTATTTTTTTTTTTTGCATTATGAACAATCGAATAAGCATTTCATTGCATATCATACTGTATAAATATCACAATAAAATTAAAATTTATATAGTCAGCCAAAAAATTCATGCACACTTCAGGAAAAGAAAAATATTATGATGTTATGAATATTATATGAATAATATAATAACTGCTGTTAGTCTTTTGACTGTTTCCGTCGACGGGTCGCAATAGCGGACAATCTGCACGACAACTTGGCACTACATCCTACACTACACAAGGTTTTATGCCGGATGCCCTTCCTGTCGCAACCCTCCCAATTTTTCTGTGCTTGGGACCGGCACTACATCCAGTGGTTGGGGTTTGGACACTGGGTGAGCCTTCCGCATGGCAGGTGAGAAACATACCACAAAGCCATCAATGCCCTATATTAATATAATCATATTATTATCATACCGTATATATAACATATAGCAAAACATGCTAATTTTCATATATAAAATTAATATTCATGCAAGTTCTTATTTTCCTGAAGTCTGTATACATATTTTGGCTGACTCTGTGTGTACGTATATCGATTTGTTTCTGTTTTAGAAGACTTTTATTATGAAATTATGAAAAAAGTCTACTCTTTAACGAAAAAAAAGGCTAAATATCTTTATCTTATTTTAATCCTTTTCTCCCAACACTTTTTCTTTCTTTTTTTCATTCATTCATTCATTACTGCTATTCTGTGTACAGCCACCTTGACACCTTTTGACACTTTAAATGTACGCCAGGTGTATACTGTATACTGTATAGATGCCACAGCCTTTATGAATTCTGTGCCGCATTTAGGATGAAGGCTGTGCTCCTAGAGCGCGACACAAGCGCGCGGCTTAGTGTGTACCGTAAAACCCGGAGGAGGAGCGCACTCCAGTTTCCACATCGGAGCTGAAATATCAGCTGCTCTTGACTCTTCCATCTTCCTCACACACAATCCTACACCGCTTCAACCTCTACGCGTATAAACACCACTGTACCTGTATGGAGACCTGCACGGGCTGTCTGTCCCCGCTCTTGGTGTGAGGGACACCCTCGGTGTCGTATAATCCGTGGTATACGGCAGACTCTTCATCTTTCGACTGCTGCTCGAGATCGAAGCTTTTTCCGCCGATTCCCATAGAGCTGAATAATAATAATAATAATAATAATAATAATAATAATAATAATAAAGCAACAACAACGACAAAAACATTAGTTTATGCAGCATAGATTATGTTGCAGTATTTAAATTTTGTATTTAAAGAGACCCAAATGTTCATACACAGGACAGACCTCGGCCTTTATAATGAAAAATAAAGGACGATCACGTGATTCGTTAATTGATAAATTAATTCAAAGACATGGACATTAAGTGCGGCTGTCCTTAGGTATATTTTCACGCATGATAATAATACAGGACATGGATGTGAACCGTTTTCCGGACAGGTGCACCAAGCACCACACCCAGAAGCTCTTGCACACACACACACACACACGCTATTAAAACCAGACCACTAGACTGGTAATGCCAGGTATACATGACTCCAGCTGGTGCAGGGCGCTTACACAGGCTCGGCGTTCCCCGGTTTCATCACCACCTCGATTTTATACTTGGAGCCCGTCAGCAGCTTAATGGTCCGCGTCTGTCCGAACCGGGACCCGTCCGCCTTAAAGAACACCGGCCCATCGTTCGGCTGGATCTTTAACGACACGCAGATGTTGATTAACGCTGGAACGTCGGCCATGATGAAGCGGAGCTGATAACGGGCCTCGGTAGGTCTCGTGCGCTCCCTGCATCTACACGGATGGTGGAAGATCCCGGCTAGGGTTGCCAGATCCGCGCCGCAAAAATCATCCCCAATTCAAAACCAACCACAAAACCAAGACTCATCTCTACCCCATGTCACCACTGTGAGCAGTTCTTATTTGGTTAATTTTATACAATCTGGAAAAATAATTTTATTATTTATTATTTATTTTTTACAATTTTCACAGCTATAAGTCATTCTGTAACACACATTCAGTCACTCACCGTCTATACCGCTGTATCCTGAATACACATTCACACACTCATTCACACACAGACCCAAGGTGGGAATCAAACCCAGACCCTGGTGGTGCAAGGTGACAGTGTTTGGCACGACAACTAAGCCACCATAACAAAAGCAGTTATTATTATTATTATTATTATTATTATTATTATTATTACTACTACTACTAAGACATGAAGCTCAGCCTTTCTGGAACAGTTCTTGCAAGAACAGTATTGTCATCAAGCACCATGATGAAACTGTCCTTCCCAGGAAAGCACGACTAAAACTTACCTCTGCTCAGAAATCACCACAAATTCGCCCTTATCGGACCAATGTGTAATTTAGACTAAATTGTAAACATTGTAAATCTAAACTTTCTAGAACATTCTAGAACCTTCCACACTCCACACGGAAAGAACATGGCCTATGAGAAACCGTATGTCCAGTCAAAGAGATACATTTTTATACTATCTAATATGTATTGTGTGTCATGATTTAATCCTATGTTTAAAGACATTTTAATGTAAAAAAAAAAAAAAAAAGTTTCCAAATATCTACTTATTATACTGCTATAACTATTAATGTATTGATCAGGTTATAGCTCTTGCAGTAAACAATCTTAAAAGTAAAAATTTTAAATATCAACATTAATTACAAGTATTAATATAACATGCAAAAATATTCAAACCTTAAAAGCACAGTAAAAAAAAAAATGAAAGGAAAGAAATACTAGCAAGTAATGTGTCTAATCTAGGCGTGGAAACTAAAGGCGTGGCAACCCGGCTTTAGGCCTCTCCCAGGAAGCTGCACTGGTGGATGATGTGAAATGTGAACAATTCCCATGTGTGAAGGTAAATTCTTGAAGACACAAGCCTAAATAATAAAGTCTACCTAAATAATAAAGACTGACCAACAAAAATTACAATGCAAATGTTTTGCAATACATACAATACATTGGTAAGAGATACAAATCTCTTATTATATTTCTTTAATTACCCTATAAATCATGTGTTATTTTCTGTATATTATTGTATTGCATGAATTTTTTTTAAATCAAATTAACAACATAAATTACATTAAAGTACAAATAGGATGTAAATATATCTTTACACTATTGTTCATTGTTTTTGCAAAAACAATATTACCTTTAATTGTTGAACTTCTATTATTATTATTATTATTATTGTTGTTGTTGTTGTTGTTGTTGCATTAAAATTGTAGCAATTATAAATAACAATACACCACAGCATTTCATCCTTTTCTGTTTCTTTTAATAGACTGTAAAAAATTGTAATATAAATTCAAAAGACCACTAGGGGGCAGTAGAAACAAACACTATATATTACAAATATTACTGTCAGTAAAAATGCAGAGGTATAGTATTTAGGTTTTCATCTGGTAAAAACAACAGCTCATGAGATCCAACCATAATTCTTTAACCATTCTGTTTTCAATTGAATTATCAAACTTCCCACCAAAAGGCCTAAATGCAAAATATACTGAATACTTAATCAACATGTTATACCACGCTGATAAACAGTCAAATCAGGCAACAAAATTTAATTTAACATAAACATGTACATTTAAATGTATCGTCTTTGTTATTATAAAACACAAGATATTTAAATGTTTTTTTCCCTTTGGACATGTTAAAGAAAAAAAAACAAAGAAACAAAATAAGTTTAAAAAAAATTGGAATTTAATGAAAAAATTTTTTAAGTATAATATGTAGTTGACACAGCAATATGAGCGACAATATTAGATATGAAGACAGTTTAACATAGATGTAATTTCTGATTCATTAGATACTGTAAAGCTGCTTTGTGACAATGACCATTGTTAAAAGTGCTATATAAATAAAATAAAATTGAATTGAATATATTAAATATTTATAATAAAGAATTTCTCTTATTACAGGGTCACAGGGGGCCTGGACCCTATAGCAGGGGACTAGAACTAGGATGGGATACATCCTGGACGGGGTGTCAATCCATCGCAGGGCACATTAAGGAATACAGGGAGAACATGCAACATGCAAACTCCATGCACACAGACCCGAGGACTCGAACCCTCAACCATGGAGGCTCGAGGCCACAGTGCTAACCACTATGTCACCAAATAATAATAATAATAATAATAATAATAATAATAATAATAATAATTTCACTAGTATAAAACAGTACAAAATAAAAAAGGTAGTAATTTTTGAGTTTTTTTTTTTTTTTTTCAGTTTTGAGTTGGACTTGGAAAGGAGGACACTGTGAAATGTATTTTAGGAAATGGAGAAAGAGGACAAGGAAGAAAGAATTTCATGGGTTTCTTAACGAGAATGTGGCGACAAAAGAGGATTTAAACTGAAATGCTGGTGGATGTAATGCAACAGATTATGCGTTTATGCAAGCCTAATATTCACTGATGATAAACCAAAATCTAAAACAAGATATCTATTCCAGTTTGAAATCTCTAATTTACAATTCCATGCCTCATTTCTAACAAGTTTCTCATAATCACGATCTAGATTTCTGTCCTGATCACGTGCATGAATAAGATCAGATCTCACACCAACGTCCCGGCATCTCTGACATTCATCAATAATTCTTTTAAAAAAAATATATATATATATACATCTATTGTAATAGTAATAAAATAAGTGCTTCAGTCATAAAGTTAAAAAAAAAGCGCTTTAGACAGGTGTGTGCTCAGCAGGTAGTCTGTGCAGCGTTTCAGTATCAGTGTAAAAGTGTCTGTGCATGTTATCTCTCCAGCTCTGCCTCCAGGATCTCCCCCCAGGTCTCCACGTCCAGAGGACACATGCTGTTCGGGGGCAGGTCTTCACCACAGAGGATGTTGCTATACTTTCCCTTTAACCATCTTCTTTTCACACAGCTCTTCTGGTAATTACGCACCAGAGTCACCTAGAGGGGAACAAAAAACAATGTAATCAAACTGTACTGAATGGACGTTCCCCATTTCAAATCTTAGGCTCAGTGAGACTTACAAATTGTAGAATTCTCTCATTACCACTTAATATAACCATGTACAGTACTGTGCAAAAGTCTTGATCCCACTCATTTCCTCATATCAAATTTAATTAAATGATTTATATTAAATGAAATGAGAAATAAGAACAGATGTTTTCTTCTGACAGGCTGCAAAGTGCCTAAAGACAACTTTAAAATGGGTTGTTTATGTTACAACCTCAGCAGCGACCTCATTTCCCCTCTCGTCTGTTCCAATGCTTTTGCACACTACAGTATGTTAGAGCCCAACCTTCCAGGACAGTCCGTCGGTCCGGTCCCCGTCCACCTCCCTGCGGCAGACGGCCAGCGCGCTCAGACAGTGGCCCCTCCACAGGTTATCGCTGCCCTCGATGATCACGTTCCAGCGCTTGCACGTGACCGAGGCGCGGCACAGACTCCTCACGTCCAGCTCGCTAAAGATCTTCACGCTCATCTCTGTAGGGAGCGTCTCCGTGAAGTTCAGCTCGGGTCTTCCGTTCCTGATGGACTTCAAGGATACCAGTCCTTCTCCAACAGCACGGGGGTTGAGGTTCCTTTTAGAGACATGCTGCATCTCAGCATCGCCGTGCACGTCTGTCAACTGAAGCTGCGACAGATAAGAGCTGGGTTAATTACAGTGTTTTGAGCAAGCGGATTTCAGTGAGGATATCTTACGAGGCAACGAGGACCAAAGTCGACTTGTCTTAGTCCTGATTGGTAGATGCCAATTCAAAGACTTTATACAGTGATGAAGACTACGGCGAGTAACCACTATATCTGGATCTGTTGCCCAAAATGACCTAAATGACATCTTTTCTTTTCCATTCTTTGCTTAATTTTCTGCTACAAAAATAGACGTTGGTGTTAATTTTTACACGTTCATAATAATAATAATGTCATTAAATCAAAGATCTTCTTATGCACAGTATGTTACAGTTTCTTTTCAATCTGATCATTGTCCTGGAGCCTATCCCAGGCAACTTAGGGCACAACACACACACGCACACACACACACACACACACACACACACACACACACACACACACACACAATATAGCCAATTAGCCTAATCTGCAGGTCTTTGGACTGTGGGAGGAAACCAGAGTAACTGGAGGAAACCTCCTGGGAATTGAACCGGGACCCTTGAGGTGCAAGGCGACAGTGCTAACCTCTAAGTATTGTCTTTGAACAGAACCAATCACAGTCCTTGAACTGCTGCAACATCCCTAGACAGGAGGTGTGGTCGACCACACCTCCTCACTAAGATAAAGGTTTTTGTACTTTCCTTACTCAGAGTTGCTCTAAGAAGTTTTGTAAATCACTTTTATCCTAAGACTCCCAGTTAGGACTTTTAAAGCTAAGATAGGAGCTCTCTGAGAGATCTCCAGATCTCTATGAGCTCGACCTGAGGCCGCCTACGGTTACACCGCAAACACACACACTGCCCACCGCTCAGACAGAATTGACAGGCTTGAAGCTCAGGCTTGAAGTTTTGCCTCTTATTCATATATACTGTGAAGAAATCCCTTGATATCATATTAACCGAAACTGAAACTACTGTCCAGGGTGCTGAATGAATCCCAGAACAATGCCTGTTCGGTAAACATCTGTAAATAAAGTGTTCTAAAATGTAAACGTGTTAAATAGTATAAAGCGTAACTTAGATAATTGAATAATAAGATAATCAGCTGCAATAACATTTTATAACCCACCCGTATACAGACTGAACGAGAGCAAGCAGTTAAACATGAAGCTTAGTGTCATTTCAACAAAACACTGAATTGTAAAAAATGTTAAAAGAAAACGTGCACGGTGCAATTCAATATCAAATAATCATAATTATACGAATCTAGCTCAAAACGAAAAACATTTACCGCCGTGTTTCCTCCAGCGTCTTTCGCTTTTAGTGACAGCTCACGGTTTAAATGTCCCTTGTTTATTGACAACTATGGCGTCAGGGCGCCGCCCATCTTCTCTCTGCGCATGCGCGGGGTTTGCTGACGGTGCAATTTATTTAAATATCTATATAAACGTATAAAAATTCAATTTGCACGAATGAACACAGCAAGGACAAAAACTGCTCGGATAGTTCACCTGAACGAATTAGTCGGAATAAATAATAAAACGCATATCAGTTTTGAAAGATGCGTTGCCAAGGGGACACGCGCATGCGCAAACGTTGCCACTCCGATAGTTGAAGAAATCTAATAATATAATATAATCAAAACTGTATGATATTTAAATATTATTATTTTAATAATAAAATGCTTTAATATTAAATTTTATTTAATAAAATAAAAATTTTAATTATTAATTTAATTAAAAAAAAAACTTTCATGCGCATGCGTTCTGCGCTACCCGGAAGTGTGTGCCAAAACGTGCAAGAAGGAAGGCACTGTTTTGTTGCTGAATTAAAAAAAAAAAAATAATAATAATAGTAATATATTTGTTTGTTTCCTTCAAACAAAAATCATATGCAGAACTCATCGAATAGGTAGGACCTTGGTTTGTTTTGTAAATTTTATTGCCTGAAAAAAATAATCATCTGAATAAAAGTTGTAAACACTGAGTCTATCTTAGAGATTATTGCTGAGTCTGACTGCTGATCTCTGGTTGTTTGTTCTTTGAAATGTCTCTTAATGATAAATTTGGTTTTAAAAAAAATCTATGTTTTAGTCAGAATGCCAGGCTTTAAGTTGGAGCAGGTGGATGGGGAAGGTGAAGGAGAGCACATTGCCCTGCCTGATGGAGACTCTGTGATTGGCAGAGGACCATTTCTGCACGTGAGTGTCAACTATTACTGTTTATTACTACAGAGGCATGAAGCTGGTGAGCCACACCATGAAGTTACGGGAAAGGGTCGTTTGGTGACAGATCTGTGAGCAGCAGTACGGCTTCATTCCGAGAAAGGGCACAGCAGAGATGCCGGGTTTTGCTTAGAAAATGCTGAGGGTCAGAAAGAGTTGCGTTGTGTATTTGTAGATCTAGAGAAAGTGTATGATTGCTTTATCGTGCCTAGAGATTAACTGTGCAAGAGATATGTACAGCCGGACTTCGGCATATGAATTTACTCCGTTTCGTTCTGGAGGCGAGTTCTTAAGGTGAAATTTTGTATTGCGAAATGCATTTTCCCATAGGAAATAATGTAAATGCAGATAATCCGTTCCAGCCGCCTAAAAATGTTACCAATATTACCCATTTCTAATACTATAATCATATTTTGCTTATAAAAACAATCAAAACATTTAGAAAAGACATGTAAATGAAGTAAAAATATTAAATAAACCGACATTAAACCTCACTTAACCTTAATTTATGATTCCTCTTGGCACCGGCTGCTTTAAAAAGTAAACTGAAAGTGGCTCCGTTTTCTCTTTGCCTCCGTTCTTGATAACATTCTTGGGACCCATGGTGCTATGTGTTTAATAAATCTAGCAGAAAAATGCTAAAACAACCCACAAAAAAAATATGTAAACTCTCTTTCTCTGACGCGAACAAGTTTTGAACAGCTCTCGGACGTATGCGCAACTGATCTAGCCGTTTGTATGCCGAAAATGGTTGTTGTATGGTGCGGTAACACTGTACCAGGACAGCATCACAGCGGTGAGGTGTGCCGTAGGTATGACCGACTGTTTTCAGGTGGACGTACAGTAGGAATGCAACAGGGATCGGCTCTTATCCCCTTCCTGTTTGCAGTGTTGATGGACAGGTTGATGGTTGATAGTCCTCGTGGTCTATGATATTTGCAGATGATATTGTGATGAGCAGCGAAAGTAAGGCTTAGGTTCAGATGAGTCTAAAGCGGTGGAGGGATGCACTGGAGAGACGAGGACCAGCAATGTTCTTCGGTTTGGAGACGTTGGTGCTGACAATAGACACGAAGTAGAGCTGGAGGTGGTGGAACGGAAATGGTTGCGATTTGCTTCGGGAGTGACAAGATTAGGAACCGGATTAGGAATGAGTATATTAGAGGGACAGTACAGGTAGGATGGTTTGGGGACAAAGTCAGAGAGGACAGATTAAGATGGTTTGGACATGTGCAGAGGAGGGATATCAGGAGGGGAATGTTAGAGATGGAGCTGCCAGGCAGGAGGAGAAGAAAAAGGAGAGGAGTTTTTGGATGTAGGAGGCTGGAGTGACAAAGAAAGATGGGGTAGACATGGAGACAAATGGTCCGCTGTGGCGACTCCAAACAGGAACAGTTGAAAGAAAAAGATTACTATTCAAGATGAAAGACTAACACGTATTAGTGTTTATCCTGCTCTAATACGCCTGATTAAACTAATCAGCTCTTTAACATCCCTTCCTGAGCTGAGCTCGATGTGGATCCATGGATTTCTTCATGATTTGTGTTGAAAACATGTGCTCTATCATGTCAACTTATGGAAATGACAGTGAGAATTTCAATGTCTAAGGAATAATATTAGAATTCTGGTTCAAACTTTCACTTTCGATGGGCCAAGTAAACATTTTTCAGAGAGAAAAAAAAAGTTTAAATTTCTCTCTTGTGGTAATTGCAAACTCAGTCCTCTAGATGGCACTGTGTGTGTGAACACAAGATGGGTTTTACTATTCAGGAAGGCTATTAGGTTTAAAATTCATCATTTTTTCAAGTATTTAATTAATTTTATTAAAAAAAAAAACAATAATGATACCAATTGAAGGTCTCTAATAGCTGTGGTGTGATTGTAAATTAACAACCTTAATTAACTTTTACATCTTGAATATACATGCGAATAGAAGTAGAATAGAATCTCTGACTATTAAATTTATCTTCATTAACTTCTAGAAAAGACAAATATATAATATTTCGACATGATTGCCTTGCTGTTCATAACACTTTATCGACAAGCTTTCCTATTTCCTGATGAATTAAAAAATTTGGTGACGTCGGTTAACGATACTTCTGTTGTCCGCTTTTCTGACCGACATCACGGTAGTCACATGTCTGTGAAAGATTAATATATAATCATGTACGTATGTATGAATTAATTTGTGATATATTTGTCGTGTCATACTTGCTGTCTCTCCTTCAACAGGTGAGCGATAAGCGAGTGTCCAGGAACCACGGGATTCTGCAGAACGTCGACGGACAGCTGCGGATCAAACCCGTACGTGCTCCAGGACCGAACCTTATTTTTAGAACCTTATTCGTGACCTTTTCTGTGGAGGGTTTATTATGCCATGTTGGAGTGTTCGCCTGAGAGGGTCGGACATCAAACCAAGGACAAGATTAAAAACTCTTTGATGTCCTGCTCTCGCTGTCTCTCTCTCTTTTCCTTTCTTTCTGTTTCTGTCTGTGTCAATCTCTCTCTCTCTCTCTCTCTCTCTCTCTCTCTCTCTGTCTGCCTTTCTCTCTTCCTGTTTCATGTCCATGTATGAACCATATTGCCAAAGCATTATTAAATATAGAAAATATATATTAAATATTAAATTTTAAATAGAAATTTAGCTTAAACTTTCTCAATTCTCTTCTTCCTATCTCCACATTTTTCTCTTTTTCAGCCTCTTTGTCTCTCTCTGTGTGCTAACAGTGTATTTGCAGTTAAGTGAGTCAGTAATATGGTCTGTGTACTCGAGAGTAAACGGCTTGTAAAAGATCGCCACGTAAATATTTAACCGCTCTCATGTTTCTCATGTGACCTTGTGTTTGTACGTCGTCCTCTGTGGGTTTCACGTTTCAGAGGAGCTGTTTGTCCTGCCGATGAGCTCGGCCCCCCGTTACGCCAGCACGGGACTCAGAATGCCGTTTAGCTACTAATTTCTCTCGCATCCCCGCAGGGAATGTAATTTGTAGTTAAGAAGCAGCACCACAGAGACGGCGTTGTATCAGACAGACTCACTAGATGGCGCTGCGTTACGGGTCACCGGAGCGTCTGAGATCTGTCCTACCTTCAGGACGCAGGATGTTACAGTACATGTCCTCGCCGTGGCCTCGTGAAAGCAGATTACCCATTTAAGTGTCATCGTAAACCATCGCCACGGCAACTAGCTATGTCTATCAGGAGGATATTTTTTAAATCTTAATGCCATCGTTCGGATTAAGGCTTACAACTTAACTTTACGCTGATAGGATAGGATAGGACGTGGGTCCGGTAAATCCCGTTTTCCATGTTATGATTGGTTAGAAGAATTCAGTACTTTAACTGTGATTGGTTAGACGCTTTACAACGTTTGAAATGCGAGTCAATCGGAGCTCCTTCCTCAGCCAGGAACCCAGCGGATGAAAGTAAACACTGGTGAGTTTACCGAACTCAAACTTATCGTCCCCCAATGTGGGACAAATTTGCATAGAAAGAATACCCACTGCCCAGACAAAAAAAAAAAAAAAAGGCATCATCTACTGTATCTTCAACTAAACAAATAGGTACGAACCTCCCATTGGAGGTTCTTTTTTTCCAACAAGAAAGAAACAATCCCCCCCCCCCCCCCTCCCTAATTTAGTCGTGTCCAATTCCTTCCCGCCACTAGGGGGCTCCCACATTAAGGCTACTACTACCACTCAGTCGGGAGGGCCGAAGACTATCACGTGTTTCCTCCGAACCACGTGATCCCAGTCGGCCTCAACTTTTCGAACCGCTCGCTCACACATTGCTGGGGGGTGGAGTAACACACTCGGAAGACAGCGCTATCCGCTCCTTCCGCTCGCGTGAGCTCACAGACGCGCCCTAAGTACCTCTGAGAGAGCTCGGCCAATCAGCTCTCACTAGACCTCCAGCTGCGAGAGGTTACAGCATCACCCGGGAATCAAACTTGCGATCTCGGGATGTAAACAAAGCTACTGAGTCGTTTATTTTTGTCTGGAAAAACTGGGTAAAAAAATCAACTGTGGCCAAATTCCACCAGAAATTATGAAACAATTGGATTTTTGAGTAAACTTTTTTTCTTTTTTCCCCCCAGTAGCCTCTTTCATGTTTTGCCGGAATGACATGGAAACGTTTTTATTTAGGCTAGTTTTTAACCTTTTTGCCTCTCGCTGCAAACATCAGCTAAATAAACCACAGTAATGAGTTTAGTTAAGATGAAGTCTGAAGGTTTCTCTTAGTGATTTGATGGATTTTAAGTTTTTACATACAGTTACATGCTGTAGAGAAATGGACATACGCCTAACTAATTTAGCTTTGAAAATGTCCACGATGCTCGTGCGTCATCATTTAAATTAATAAAGTGACCCAATGCAAGACGTGAATAAGAAAAAAAAAAGTAGCTGGCCTGAACAACTATTTTACCCAATGGTGTTACGTGTTTAAAACTTTAAGGCAGAGAACTTTTAAGATGATGATAAAGATGCATTTCACTGTGTGAAGGGTTTTCCCAGACCACCACACACACACATTCACTGTGTGTCCAAGATCTGTTCAGGCTCTTACACTTTCACCGTGTCCCCTGCAGACGCACGTCAACCCCTGTTTCCTTCAGACGTCCCCGGATGCGGCGCCGGAGCCGCTGGAGAAGGACCAATGGCACTGCCTGAAGGACGGCGAGATCTTCTCCCTGCTCCCGGGGAAATACATCTACAGAGTGCTTGCTGTAGGAGAGGAAGGAACACCCAGGTAACGCTCGCAGTCGAATTTCATTTTGGATCAGAAAGTCTTTTTAGCTCCTAATAAAGGACTTGTCTGTGTCCCAAGATTAAACAAATGAAGTGAATGAAGTTCTGCTCATGTCATCAGTCAGTATGATCTGTTATTCAGCTCATTCACTAAACGTCCTTTTACGTGAGTTTGCAGTAATAAGCCGTTTTCCATCATTGTGACCGTATTTCGTAAACGTGATTCCTGTGAAATTCTCCTCATCCTCCTCCGTTTTTTTTTTTTTTTTTCTTTTAGTGGTTTTTTAAAAGTGTCATGGCCATGCTCACACTCTGAGATTCAAATCAAGAAGTTTGTCAGGAAATTTGTCATCAGTCATCTTGTGACACGAGATCGCCCCCAGACACCAGCAACAAAAACATGTCGGAGAAAAAACACAAATGTTAAAAACACTATTCTAAATAGAAGCCTAAATGTTTTCACTCCTGGAACTTCTGAAAGATAAAGGTAAAGTTTTTTTTCGTATCCCAGTTAAAAAGCCGGGTTCAGAGCGCAGGGTCAGCCAGGATACAGCGCCCCTTGGAGCAGGCAGAGTTACATGCCTTTCTCAAGGGCTCAACATGGCAGTTCCGCGGTTCAACTTCCGGTTTAATTGCGGAAGTAGCTCACGAAATGAGTCGGCCTCACCGGTTTCAATGAATCAATCCGGGAGCACGATGATAGAAAATGTCCGTCCTGATGGAAAATCATCCTAATTTCGGAAAATCCTCAGATTTTACGGTCCAATACAGTGTAAAACAGCTCAAAACGGAGAGAAAACTGAGAGAAAATGGTATCCGGGATTCTCCTCGCGATTTAAAGATGCAGAAACGACACGGTCACGTTTGACGTGTGAGATTAATCTCCTTGGGTCCGATTACAGTTTTTGGCCACATGATGGCAGTGTGGGGAAAGGGGACAGTGTATGCTTTATTTTGTATATTCGTGTCAAAGGCGTATAAGATTCATTTTGTCGGACTTAAGAACACATCCGACTTACGAACGTGCTCCCAGGACGGAACTTGTTTGTAAGACGGAGAAGACTTATACTGTGCAAAAGTCTCGATCCACTCCTCATTTCTTTATATTTTGCTTCCAAAGTTCCAGGGTTTCATGTATTTTTAAAGTAGTCTTGGGGAAAAGTTCTCCAGGCTTCCTGAAAAACATTTTTGGCTCCCACTTTGGTTAAGCTTTTATGTATTGTGTATCAACCAAGCATAAAAAAAAATCATCTAACTTAAGGAGAAACAGGTGCAGATGATGAAAGACGATCAGGCCAGTGTGATTAGTATACTGCTGATGCTGAATGCTGAGTGGTTGGAACAGACAAGAAGGGAAATGAGGTCGCTATATCTAAAACACATTTATTATTATTATTATTTTTTTTTTTTTGGTACTTTGCAGTCTGTTACAGTGAAACATATTTGTTCCCATCTCTTTAATTTAATATACATCATTTAATTGAATTTAATATGAAGAAAGGAGGGATTCAAGACTTTTGCACACTATTATATAATGTATGGTACAGTCCCAAGAATCACATGACTTGAACCCCTTACCCCCCTTATCTCCACCCCTGGTGCTGCACGTTGTTTTTTAAATCTTTTAATGGATTTAATTAAACATTACTTAAAGCCCAAGTGCAGGTTTGTCATTAAGCGCACGCTGGCTGAGATCCGTCTTTGTTCAGTCATCAGTCACTCGGGCTCCATCGTCCTCGTCGTCGCGCCCACGTGGGAGAAACAAACGATGCTAATTTGTTCTGTAGTGCGTTGATGTGGAATTGATTCACGCTGCTGTCATTTGCATGCATTAAAAAGTCAAAGCGGCCGTGTGTGAAACGATAGAATTAAACCATCTTTCACGTCTTCTGCAGAATTGCACTGAAAAGATTATGAAAACAATAATGTTCCCTCATAAAGAACATTTCAGTTGCAGGTGATTCCACGCTGTTTCCGTCCTACATGTAGTACTGGAGTGTTTATGCATGTGGACTATTTGCAATGCATGAGTTCCAAGATGCAAATCTACTGGATTATATTAAGTGAAGGTTCTCGATGTGTATGCGGCAAGGCTGTAATATTGAACACATCTGACAGACAAAAGACGCTCCGGCTCCAAGTCTAAGACCAGGATTAAACCAAGTACCCGATGTCCCCGCCAATGTCAATGTCCTCTATTACTTTAATGCAGATTTTTTTATTCATTAAATTTTTTTTTAAAGAGACAACTTGTTTGCTCGAGCTTGAACGCGGGGAAATAAATCAGATTTGTTTGTTTTTTCACCTGTCCGAATTACATAGCGCATCAGAACCGCGTCAGATTTCTTCTGCTTGGCAGATTCCTGGCAAATCCGTGCTTAATTGAGTGAAAACGCAAAGTCCTGGAGTTGATGATTTGTAAAGGTCGTGAAATTTAACGGGGAAGAAACTCGGAAAGCACATATTAGTTTTTTTTTTTTTATCGCAACAGGAACAGCCAAGGTTTTGAGGAAACGAAGGAGGAGGAGACGGCGCTGAACTGGAAACCGCCCCGATCGTGCGAGGAGACGTTGGCGTACACCCCTCAGGCCCAGAGCAGTCCGTCTTTCACCTACGAGCCAAGGACGAGAGACGAGACACACACAGCGGGCCCTGCTGCCTGTAGTCAGGTGGGGTGCTTCTTTTAAAGGTCCGATAAGCAACATTCTCATGTTTGGATTACACACCTCATCCTCCTGTACAACTAACCTACTATATATAACTGTTTCTATGATTTTTTGAATATAATTTCTTAGAAGGTGTGTGAACTTTCTAGAGGCCGGACGTTTCCTTTTACGAGAAACATTTTCATGCAGCACGTCTCCATACGTGTTTGCTTTAACAGATATCAGATTTCAGATCGTCCACTATCACGGAAGGATTTCTTCGCCATAACACCCACGTGGCCGCTCGTAAAACCACCGGGCGCTCGTCAGAACGTGATGTCCAGAGATAGCTCAGCTAGCGTTGTGGGGTTTTATGGCTCTTCGGTGTGCACATAATAGTTTTACCAAACTCGGATGGAAAAGAAAAGACAAAAGCCAGATTGTTTAACTTAAAAAAAATAATAATAAAATAAAAATGTTATAGAGTTCCCAATTATTTTTTACAAAAAACAGAGAAACCAGCAGGACCTCGTACACATTTTGGATTTAAACCATCTAAATGATCCAAGATAGAGAGAGAGGTCTGTTAGACTGTCGAGCGAGTAAAAGATTACCAGATCTGGTATTTACAGAAACAGTCTTGTTTTAGGTTGCCTTGAGCTAACTCGTGCTATGGGACACATACTCCTCTAGCTAATAAATGTTTTAAGTACATGCTTAAAGGTTTAATTTTCAGTCCAGACACTGGCGAGTCAAAATCCTGCCAAAGCCGTGATGAAGATTTGAATGATATAAGCCAAGTAATTAAGCTAGATGCTGGAACACTGAGCAAGAAGGGAAAATCTGACTACAATTAGTCAGGGGCCCGTGGCATCCTTAATATGTGTTTGGATACGTCGAGGGTTTGTAAAAAAAATTATGTACTATTTTAGGTTTTTACGAGTCTGACTTGAGAACAGCGCTGTGCCACCAATTTGTACACCTGGCTCGTTTAAAAATGGTAAATTAAATCTCTTATGTTCATTCGTGAGTTATGTTGCAAAAAGTTCTACCAGAATTATAATAAATATTAAAGATGGAAATGGATGTACGAGGGACAAGTCAAACCTGGAAGGCGTAAAAGCAATTGAAATTTCCAGAAAAATATCCGAACGGTGCAGACGTTTTAAAAGAAAGACATCCGAGGTGGCTGCGGTCGTTCCCGTGAACACTGACTGAGTGGAACCACTCTTGATTCTTGAGAAGAGACGCATCCGTCTGTGGGAACTGTAACACCAGCACCACTTGCACGTTACAGGAACTCGGCTATAGAGTTATAGCCATGTCCTCCCCTACAGTCCTGACATTTCCATATGTTTGGGCCATTAAAGGAGTTCCTGGGAGGCCGGGGTTTCAAAGTCTGATCATGAAAACGTTCTACCTTGATGGTGTCCAAGCACCAGTGAGACACTGGGAGAAGTGCATTAGTAAACTTAGATATGTATTTATGAAGGCTTATTACAAACAGACTGCTTTTGTTCATTTAGACAAAAATGTCGATTATAAAGACGTACAGCTGTCATAAGAGACACATTTGGTCTACTTAGATATTAAGTTGAAATAAAGGGTTAAAACAAGAGACTCTAGTCAAGCTGTCATAAAAACTACTTTTGCTCAATATCAAGTAAAGTTGATATAAAGGCTTATAACAACAGATCGTTGATCAAGTCGATTATAGAGACTTACTGTATAACAGCTGGCATTTACTTGAATAAAAGGAAATCTTTGTCTATATTGATGTCAAGTTGACATGAAGGCTTATTCAAACAGGCCTTTGCTATAATAAAGAGACTTTCTGTAAATTTTGACATCAAGTCGATATACAGTGGAACCTTGGATTACGAACGTAATTCGTTCCGGAAGCGGGTTCGTATATCAAAACACTTGTAAACCAAATCAGATTTTCCCTCAAGAAATAATAGAAACTTTAATTATTCGTTCCACAGCCCAAATAAATACATACATAAAATAATTGATACAAAATATAAAGTAAAAATAAAACATTAAACTGCACTTTACTTTAAAAAAAAGTTTAAATTAATCCTAACAGATAAGTGTTTCCGTTTGTGCGTGTGTATGTGAAGCTAAAGTAAGAATAGAGCCCTTCCCCCCCCTTTCCCTCTTCTTGTCTTACAAAGTAATCCAGCCTCCTCTTTTATTTGAGTCTCTCTCGCACACGCGCACACACACACACACACACACACACATTAACAGAAACACTGTTTTATCGGGAAAATAAACAAGAAATCTCTCTAATGACACTCGAATGAGCGCACACAAACAGAATCACTGATATAAAGTAAAAAAATAAACCAAATGAACCTGCACTTTACCTTTAAAAAGAATCGCGACAGAGCAGTGTCTCTGTCAGAGTGTGTGTGTGAAGGCGGGGGGAGCAGGGGTGTGTGTGGTGCACGGTGTCCAATGACGCACACACGCACAAAGTGCAGGCTGAGAGAGAGAGAGAGAGAGAGAGAAAACGGATTTTTAACCTCTCTAATGAGACTTGCTTCTGCTTTACACACGCACACACACACACACACGTGTTATAATAAAAAGTACACACGCGCTGTACACACACACATACAAACACAAAATAAAATATGTTTTCCACGCACACGGATGTTTATTATACCAGTGAGAGACCCACACTAAGACCCAGCAGGGGAGACGATTACTCACAATTCCGCAGCGCAAAAGAGAGAAAAAACAAGAAGCGCATGCGTGATACATGATACTCGATACTCGTAAACCAACACTTGTTCGTTTTCCAAGTCAAAATTTATTAAAAAATCTTTGCTCGTCTTGCAGGACCCTAGCAACCTGCGTTACTCGCAATCCGAGGTTCCACTGTAAAGGTTTATAACAGCAGGTGTAAACTGTCATAAACGCAGCTTTTGTTCATTTCGACATGGATTACAATGTCAATTTGTTATTAAGGCATGCTTTAACAGTCGTCATCTTTTATTAAAGACTGGATTTGTTCCTGTATAAAGACCAGTTTTAACGCTAGGTTTATTATGAAGGCTTGTTCCAACAGGTGCCATCTGTTATAAGAAACAGCTTTCATCAATTTAAGTATTAAACTTGTCATACAGTTGGTTTATGCCAGTTTGCCAGCTCATTGGAATTTTATGTCAACTGTCGTGATCTTTGAAGTTGCACAAAACTCAGTCTATAATATGTTATAACAGCCTTATGTCAACAGAAATCTGTTCCAGTTGACTAATTCAGCTTGATATGAGTTTTGGCAAACCGGTCTTAATCACAGCGAATGCCTGTCATGTCGGTTGCCATAAAGGCTTTATGTAGCCTTATGAACTTCATCTTTAAATGTGACTTAATTAAATTTGACTGAATTTATCCAGTCGTCACTGCAGCGTCGTGGGACATTCACTGAGGTGTAATTAGCGTTAAAATTAAAGCTCACTTTGCTCAAGAATAACACTTGTTAGAGATTTATGAGGGTGTCATGTAGCTTTATAACCACAAGCTTAATATAAAATTGTTACCAAATTATTCACATATTCACCACTTCTTGCTGGCAGAAGGGGAACATCATATGACACAGTTCAGAGGCAGAAAATAGCCATCGTCATGTCCTCAAGGTCGAGATAGCATCATAGGAGGTTCATTAGGGTGTTATGAACAGTCTTAATTACATGACTTAAAGGATGTCATTAATTTCCCTCATGATCCTGTAATAAAGATTATGATTTTTTTGTTTTTGAGGAGAGGAAACACTGAACCTACTTTTAGAGGGTTATAGACTTATGTAGGTATAAAGTAGCTCTATAACCACCACATGTACAGTAAGTAAAGTGCTACTTTCAGAAGTTATTTGACTTCCTGTATCTCTGTGTATGTACTGTAGGCTGGTGGCGATTCTCTCTCTCCTTGTAAATCCAACGTTCCCGATCTTCCGACGCCTCGTAAGAAAAGAGTCCTTCCCGCCTGGATGATGGCTGTCGCTCCGAACACCCCATCAGCAAAAGGTACCCGAAAGAGAAAGCCGTGTTCATTCCAGGGACGCCTCACATCGCTTAGTTGCCTTTTTCCCAGAGCCGCCGGTGCTGTACGGGTTCGCCTGCTGTTTACGGCAGATGCCCGAGTAGCAGCAGCATTCTGGTCGCGCTTGAGAGAGAAATGTCTGGTTTGATAAAAGAGGAAGGGATGTGGATGCAGATGTGCGCATGGGCAGGGAATCTCCGAGCCAGGATCAGTGACTCGCTTAGTTTGCATTGTCTGTTCGAATTTTTTTTATTTGGGTTTATGTTCTAACACAATTTTATTTAAAGCTGCTACCTGCTTACATGGCCGTTTGGAAAAGATGCGCAAACGTATCGTTCAAAATGAACTCATACTCTTATCATCACCTGAGCTCACAGCTAGGTATAATTTATTAATAACATTTTGCATTATCAGGGAAACTAAGGTATCTAGAAGACAGCTGAAATTATATGAAATAAATCCCGACGTTGGATCAAGACATACATTTCGTCGGGATGAAGGGGCTTATACAAGATGCAGGATAGGACAATCAAAAGTTACACACACATTTTTACTGTCTAGAGAAAATCCACCACAATGTGCATCATCACGCAGAACCCAGCTGTCCATCAAACATATTTTATTTGACTGTAACTCTTTTACTCCTTTAAGGAACTTGTTTTATTCAGTTGACACCTTTTTAAACAAGTAAATCCAAATGTAGTTTTAAAGTTCTTAGAAAAAAAAATATATTTTAAACATCTTATCTTGTTTAATAATACCAAGTTTTTACCCTTAAGCAAAAATGGCTTTTATATCCAGAATTTGTTCTTGAATCCCTGTTCTGGATCAGTTCTTGCAAGAACAGTATTGTGTCGAGTGCATTTGTAAAACCCATCAAGCTCCATGATGAAACTGTTTCTCATGAAGACCTTCCCAGGAAAGCGTGACCAACACTTACCTCTGCTGCAGAGAAGATCATTTAGAGTCACCAGCCTCAGAAATCACCAATTAACCTCAACCAGCACCTCAGATTAGATCCGTAATGAAGCTTTACAAGCTTTTATCAGCTGTTCAAAGGAGATTATTGTCTATTTTGGTTAAACAACTTCAGTATTAAAATACAAATTAGGAAGATCATGGTGTTAGCAGGTGTGTCCAAACCTTTGACTGGTAGTGTGTAATAGAGCTTCAACAGATGTTTAATGGTTGGGTGGAGGGTGGAGACCCCTGATAGAGCTGCATAATGAAAAAAAGGGATAGCAAATGATTGAAACATTTGGGGAAATTCTTTGAAAAACAGAGCAAAACACTTCTCTAGACAATCTGAACAGACCCTAAGTTTCTGAACTATAGTAAGTAACCTATTAAGCTATTGATAGCATGAAAACAGGCAGGATCCTGACCTAGATGGGCCATCAGTCAAAACGTATAAGAAGATTTAAAGACAGATTGGCTTTTCCGCTCCTACAGTAGGTATGTTTATAGTGTCATTAGAAAAAGGGAATCTTGCCTGCTTCATCATGAGAATCTCTGGTTTCATCGTTGCCTAAACCTGGTGAATCTCGTAACTAATGCGAAAATTTAAAATCTTTTAATAAAACAAAAAAGGGGGGGAAAAAAGTTTTGCACAATCGTGGCCAGAACACTACGAAAACATTACCTTATGTAATTACCAGTGACCAGACTGGCTTTATATCAGACAGACATGGATTGCGCAATGTCAGAAGACTGTTGATTTTTTTATTACCAGGAGGGAGAGCCAGACACTGCTGTAACGTCACTGGAAAGCTTTGAGAAAGTATAACAGCACTGCTTAAAGCATTTTCTCTATTTGATTTAATTTTTTTACATATTCAATTGTAGGCATAAATAATTACCAAAGGAAATGCATCACGCGCGTGTGTGTGTGTGTGTGTGTGTGTGTGTGTGTGCGCGCAGTGTCTTATAAATGATTACAGCACTACATGTATAGTACAGTATATAGCTTTATTTGTAGACGATGTCAGTTTGTAAACTCCGTTCCAGCTCTTCATCATGTGATTTACTCATTACTTCAGGATAAAGAGTAAATCAAGATAAGCCTTCCATGATGCTGCTAAACACATGGGAAGGGAATAAAACTGGAAAATGTATCACAGTAGTTTAAGACAGTCGACTGTTTTATGTACTTGGGAGTAAAAATATTGCCGGAATAAAAATATACAGTGTTACCTGCGGTCGGCTCGATCTCCACTTCCATAGAAGGATGTTCGGTTTTGTGCAAACTCTTCTCTGCTTCATATTTTGCTTCCAAAGAGATTTTCTTGTATTTTTAACGTCGTCTTGTGAATTAGTTTGTCACGCCTCCTGAAGGACTTTTTTTTTCCTTCTCATTTCTGGCAAATTATTTGTTGTTTGGGAAACTGAGTGATGACAGACGATCAGGCTAGCGATTAGTATACTGGTTGGAACAGACGAGAGGGGAAATGAGGTTGCTGCTGAGGTTGTTAAGTACATAAACATTAAGTAAACATTTTACCTACAATAGATTTCTGAAATTGTTCAACTGTCACCAACTCTTATCAAGTTCAAAGTTTATTTTCTTCGATTTTTTCCCTGATTTTCTCCCTAATTTAATCGTGTCTAATTCCTCCCCGTCACTAGGGGGCTCCACATTAAGGCTACTACTACCACTCAGTCAGAAGGGCCGAAGACTATCACATGTTTCCTCAGAACCATGTGACGCCAGACGACCGCATCTTTTTCGAACTGCTCGCTCACGCACCGTTGGGGGCGGAGTAACACACTCGGAGGACAGCGCTATCCGCTCCTTCCACTTGCATGAGCTCACAGACGCCCCTGACTGGCCGTGATTTAACCGTGATCAAACGTCCGACTCCTATTCCAGCTTAAAGGTCCGGAACAGCTGGTGATGAGCAAATGACAAGCAGTTTATTAAACTCGCTTAGAACTTACAAGCAACGTACATTCACATAAAAAAAAGTGATTTTTATGCCAAAACAAACAAAACAAGCAAACATAAATATGTACAGTAAGTGGAGATGGCTAGTTCGATCCCCGGGTGACGCTGTAGCATCTCGCAGCCGGGAGTTTTGAGAGAGCTGATTGGCCGAGCGGGGTGGGATGGGTGGCGCTTAGCGCTCTCACATCGATCGCGGCTCTACAGCCAATCAGGGGCGTCTCTGAGCTCACGAAGCAGAAGGAGCGGAAAGCGCTGTCCTCCGAGTGTGTTAGCGAGCGTGTCCTGTGGTTCGGAGGAAACATGTGATAGACTTCGGCCCTCCCTGACTGAGTGGTCGTAGCAGCCGTAATGTGGGAGCCCCCTAGTGACAGGTGAGAATTGGATACGGCTAATAATTGGGGTGAGAATTGGGAAATAAACCTATGTCCTAAGGGGCCGTTCCTAGGGGGCACTAGAGCTCCTAGTCAAAGTCAGAAACTCAGTAGATGAAAGTCTGAAGTATTTGTAACAGACTTTACCAATCAGGAGCTAAATTTCTTTTACAAAAACTCGTCACGTCCCCTGATGTTAAACATGATCTGAAGAAATATTGCTTTATTCCAACATGAGAGAAACGATCAGATCAAGTTCTGTACATGGTTAATATTGACCCATTGAACGGACTGTCAGAGCTTCAAACCTCCCGTCTCATTCCTATTTGAAATCCGTCGGACCAGACTGTTCAGATTGAAGTGTTTATATGCTGCATTTTTATTGGGTTATTATTGGCATTATTAGTGGAATATGAGGATCCATGTCAATCCACCTAATGATGATTAATTTTTCAGATAAATCTCCTCCTTCATGGAAACACATCATGTATTACTCGGCTACACTCTACACTGCCGTTTCCTCTGTACAATAAATATGTGCAGTATAATTCAGCAAAAGTCAATTTGTTTAAATAAAAAAAAAAAAACAGTAGTTTGATATACAAACTCTTCTGTTTCACGGGGAAACACTTTGCTTTCTCTCACCAAGAAGAGCAGATCTGGGTTACGAGAAAAGAAAGAAAGATCTGATACTAGAACCTGATACTAGGAATACGATGTTAATTGAAATCGTTTATACGGGAATCTACAGCTGAGAAATTTCATTCACGCCTGCATGAGAAGGAAACATTTTTTCCACTGTGTTTGCAAACGCAAGAAAGTTCCAGAAGTGAGACCAAAGCTTTATTTTATTTTATTTATTTATTTATTTGTTTTTTAATTAGGACTGGATTTTTTTATGCAGATATTATTGCTTTTATTACTGCACAATTAATCACATACAGTAAAAAAAAATACAAATCATCAAATGGATCTTTATAATTATTTAATCATAAAAGTCTGTAATTTATTTCAGGGATAATTAATTTAAGTGTTTGTTAATTAAAAAAAGAAATACTTTTGAGGTGATAAATATTGCCAGCCCTAGTTGCTTTAGATTTGTGTTTTGCTTTACTTACAGTACCGAAAGGAGCATCTTACCGTCATAGGAAAAAGTTAAATAAACCTATGATTGTTAAATAAATCTACAACTATGTTTGGGGAAAGAAACCTACATATTAAAAGATAAATTTTTAAGAAAACCTGGAACCCTTTTTTGCAATTTATGGAGAAAATATGTGATGAGATGAGGACGGGAAGCCATGGTGAAAACCGGTTTGTTTTATTTTTGTATTTAATTAATGCATCATATTGTGTTGGTTTTATTTGTTTATAATTAATTAATTAATTAATTAATTTCTTTCTTTATTGTTTATCTTAATTGCAAAATGTTTACGTATATAGAAGCCCACTTTTCCTTTGGACATGGACAAAATGTACATCTCAAATTTTTTCACACCACAAACTCCCTGTTCTGTTTCACTCCTGTTCTGAACATGCCGTTTCAGCATCTATGTAAATGAGCTACTGCTGGGCCACGCCCCTCCAGAGAACAGGGTAGCAAGCCGGTGGAGGGGGCTCTTCTTATATGAGGTCACATTAGAACAAAAAATGTAATTAGCTTGTTAAAGTCTATATAAATGAAATATATATTTAATTTTTTATATATTATATATATATTATACTTTGGATGAACCGAAACCAGTCTCAGAATAAAATTCTGTCTGTATGTCTGTCCTGCCAGATTTGGTCACAGCATCACGCGAAACCATCTGGACAGAATTTAATGAAATTTCGGTAGTCCTTTGGTATTCGTCTAAAGTTAAACCTGTGCCATAAATGAAAACAAAATATTGAGTAGAGGTGAAATTATGAGCAGTCAAACTCTGGGCGCGTCTTAAATCGAAGCTGGACAGAATTTAATTAAACATGTGCGGTACTTGGATATCTGCCTGAAGTTTAAGGTGCTGCTTCTGATTTAGAACAGGTGTAATATTTTGACCTTTTTTTTTTTTTTTTTTTGCACTTGCTTCCGTGTGATTCATGTCTTCATCCAAATTGCAGCAAAACGCGCTCTAGTCCGAAGCACGTCTTCATCCAAACGCTCGGCAGGACCCAAACGACCCCAGCCTAGGGTGCCTTCACTATCAGGAGATGATGAAGAGAGGAAACGGGTTGAGGAGGAGGAGGAGGAGGATGATGAAGGATGCAGCAAGACTCCGAGAAAGCGAGCGAGAAGGCAGAACAGGCAAGAGGTTGAGGAGGACGAGGAGGAGGATGATGAAGGATGCAGCAAGACTCAGAGAAAGCGAGCGAGAAGGCAGAACAGGCAAGAGGTTGAGGAGGATGAGGAGGAGGATGATGAAGGATGCAGCAAGACTCAGAGAAAGCGAGCGAGAAGGCTGAAAAGTGACACAGAGGAAAGCCAGGTGCGGTGGGTGGATTTATGGATGCCATGATAGATGTTCTGATGCGCTGAACATTGTGTTTCTAATCATCTGCAGATGCAGTTGGCTTACACTAGAGAGATATAAAGATATAGGAACAAATGTCAAGTTTTAAAGGTTGTTTTACATAAATATCTAAGCTCTTTACACGGCGATCCTTTTGGGCACCAGTTGATAAAACCTGTATATTCTTCAACAGGAAAAGGATCCGATGCCAAAGTCCAGCGAAGATACGCAACCGGAGGAAAAATGCACCGAAACAGGACAGAACGAAGCACAGAACGCGGAAGAAGAGGAGCAGGAAGAAAAAAGAGTGAGAACCGGGGGCAGTCAGAGATCCCGAACCTTAAGTCTGGAAAGTTCAGGAAATTCACAAGCAAACGTGCGACAAAAGCCAAAAACTCCACGCAGGACGCCGTGTCCCTACGGCACCTCCTGTTACAGGTGCTAATCTAAACTTTTTACTTTTTATTCAGAAACAACAAGCAGAAATATTATCCATGTGATATTCCAAATGTTGATGATGATGATAAAAATGATAAAAGTTCTCACTATGTTCTGTCGTATGTAAAGTTGTATTTTTCTCCAGGTTTAGGATAAGAGTTAAGATTTTCGACCCTTCTTTCCCATTTTTTGGATACAATCATACAAACACTTTAATGAAAGAGAAATTGGCTGGATGGTTTCTGCATATATATCTCAAAAAGACATTGTTCCTGTTGCACTCTTTCATGTGTTTGATTTACTTCTTACAGCTGACTGATAACAAGCTGAGAGCACTTCGTCGTTCCCAGTCGAGTCCGTGGAGAATCCCACATGGCATGGGACATCTTTTATCCATTAAGGAACCCTTCAGATCTTTAGGCTTGAAAGAGTACATGGCGGATCGCTCTAAGATTACAGTTCTCAAAACGGCTTGCGTTAAAGCAAACTTTTTCACTGTTTCACTGTAACGCGAAGGATTTAAAAATCTTCCCACGAATCATCCTAACTAGCAGAGAGAGAGAGAGAGATCAGTGTAATGCTCATTTAACTATTACAGCTTCATATGGTTTGAGGTAATGGTGTGGTGGTTGTGGTTGCTGCTTCATTATTTACTACATTATGCTGCTACATAAGTCTTTTTTTCAGTAATCTCCCACCACATGTAAGCTAAACATTGAAGTTTTTAACAGTTTTGTCTTTATGTTGTTCAGACACAAGTTTGAAAAGATACTGGTAGTCCGCGGCTCGACATTCAAGTTACGAATTCCCGCAGATACAAAAAATAGATACTACGGTGCCCCAGATTCCAACATTTACAATTATATACAATATTCTCAATGTGTAAGTAAATGTATAAAATGTCTAAAGTCCGGTATATTGAACATATGTGTGTGTGGGAGAAATGAGTCGGCCTCACCGGTTTCAGTGAGTCAGTCCGGAAGCACGATGATAGAAAATGTCTGTCCTGAAAATCTGTCCTGATGGTGAATAATCCTAACTTCGAAAAAGCCTCAACAAAAGAGAGTTCACAGTCCAATAAAGTGGAAAACAGCTCTGAGACAAACTGACATACGGGATTCCGGGGACAACACTGTTGTATTTCACGGTGAGATTCACTTCCTTTGGCGCAATTCCGGTTTTTGGCAGTGTGGGGAAAGAGGACTGGCTTAGTCAAGTGGATTGGAATGCTTTACATTGTATATCCGCGTCAAACCGTATTAGTCTCACGTTGTCGGACTTACGAACAAATCAGACTTATGAACATTCTACCGGAACAGAATTCATTCGTAACTCCAGGAGTACCAGTACCTATCTAGCGTACTCGTACTTACTGTGAAAAGTTGGATTTTCAGGTTCTTAGCAGCAATGTCGTATCATGTCTATGCGTGAGCGTATCATGTATACAAAAAAAATATAAAAATCCCCCCCAACATTTTTCCCCCAGGAAAAACCCAGTCCACTTTCAGGAGTGCAGCCACCCCGGGGACAGCGACTACGAGGAAGAGCAAAACAATGAGAATGATGATGATGAGGACGACGATCGGCCGGAGTGTCCGTACGGCACTGACTGCTACAGGTGGCTTTGATTAATGAGATACTCTACTCTGATATCTCTTTAAAATCTTAACTCACTGCTAGCATTTTTGTAGCATTTTTACTGTAGAGTTTTACTTACTAGTACTGCAGTTTTTAAATGTAGATTTTATTTATTGAGGGGGAAAAGTTGTCCAGACCTGCCTGTCACGTGAAAAAAGTAATGACCCCCTGAATCTAGTAACTTGTTGTGCTACCCTTGGTGGCAACAGCTGCAACCCAGTGCTAGGATCAAGAAAATTTCTTTGATTATCTGAACCATATTAGTGTGACAAAAAAAAAATCAGGAAGGAAACAAATACTTTTTCACAGCAGTGTAGATCATGTGTTTTTAAATTATTGTGTTGCCCTTTAACCGAAATAAATTCCCCTGACCCTTGTGTTGTTTTGATTTGTCATGCTGATGAATCCAGCTGTGGACAAGTTTCAGTCCCTATAAAGCTGGTTTACTGAACATCATACTACACACTTCATGAGTCCAAGAAAAACTGTTGTACTTCTCTTGTAAAAATTGTTCCTGATGTAATTTTCACCTGCTTGTTTTTTGTTGTTTTTTTTCCCACCAGAAAAAATCCACTACACAAGAAAGAATACAAGCACACTAAACCTCCAGGTGTGTATTTCACACTTTAAATCTCCTAGTAATCCTTGTTAAAATATATCACACTGCAACAAACACCAGACCCTGTATAAATTCTTAATACGGATTTGATCTGCGGCCAACTCGCAACGGATCATGTCCATGGATGCTCGCCAAGGCAAGGAGGGGGTGTTCAACAGGGGGCAGTGATGCAGCGCTTTTTATCTTACATGTTTCCTGGCTGTCCACTTGAGACATGCTGAATTAGAAGATATCGAGCTTTCGTTAATTGGGAAGCTTTTACAAGCACTGATCCGAGCAGCCACTGAGGACGGGATTGTAATTACCCGCCTGTGTTATTCACACCCACTTAGTTTACTCGCTTCCTTTTGAAATGATTCCACCTGGACACAGTGGACTCGCTTCAGATACTCCATACTGAACAGTTTGAATGCAAGCGAAGACTCGGACTGCAGTTACGGAACGTCACAGGAACGACTCCAGCAGCAGGATTCATTGCTTTAAGGCTTTTTGATTAAAGTGGCAATTTGTAGTTTTAATACCTTTGAAGAGTAAACAGTGAATTGTTTAGAAGTGAATTTAGAGAGATGAGCTCATGGCAGGGCCAGAAAACTGTAGCTTAAGATAAACAAACTGTCCACCACTGTTTCATCTATGGTTTACCAAACGCACAACAAAATGACATACACGAGATAAACCAAATACTAGATACACTAAAGCTGTCCCAGACACGTTATAGCCTTAGTTAGCTCTCAATGCAAACCGCTCATGAATGATGCCGAAAAGATTTGCATTTGGCGGCACGGTGGTGTAGTGGTTATCTTGGTCGCCTTGCACCTCCAGGGTCCAGGAGTTTGCATGTTCTCCCCGTGCTTGGTGGGTTTCCTCCGGGTACTCCGGTTTCCTCCCACAGTCCAAAGACATGTAGGTTAGGTTAACTGGCGTTTCCAAATTGGCCGTAGTGTGTGACTGAGTGTGTGAGTGTATGCATGTGTGTGTGCCCTGCGATGGATTGGAACCCTGTCCAGGGTGTACCCTACCTTGTTCCCTAAGTCTCCTGGGATAGCCTCCAGCCTCCCGTGACCCTGAATACAGGATTAAGCGGTATAGAAGATGAGTGAGTGAGTGAGATTTGCACTTGAACATCTTTGTATATTCAGTAAAGATTAAATTATTGCCACACTTGGATTGTTTGCGAACAGTATTGGTAATTCATTATTTCATTTCTTGTGCCTATTAGAAGCTCCTTCCGCTTTTATTAGAAGAGCTACATGACAGGAAAATGACACACCGGATACAGATAATCCTGAGATCTCATCAAGCCATGCTCATTGTAAATCTCTGTTCTCTGGTCTAATGTAAACTTTAAATTTCATTAATATTCTCTTCAATTTCTGCACCAGTTAATGACGACGATGACGAGGATGAAGACGAATATGAGAACAGCTTCATTAATGACGACAGCGAAGACGAGGACGTGGACGAGGATTCCGACTACGTTCCCGAGTCGGAGGACAGCGGGAAAGAGGATATTAAACGGCTTCAGAAGGAAGCCCAAGCCTTCATCAAGAAGAAGAAGAAGAAGTAAATGTAGAAAACAAACAAAACAAGGTTCTATGTACTGCTCAGCACAGATGAACTCTGGAACTGAGGGTCTGAGTTGGGGTGGAGGTGCGGCATCGTACATCTGCAGGAACAAGAAGGATGTCTTCTTCAGCATCACAACAGTTGAATGTATTCTGTTCTCCAAAGCGCTTCCAGATTTTCCGGAAAATCTGAGCACTGCACAGCCTGAGAGATCTGGATTTAAACGCAGGGATAAATTTAATCTGGAAACTCCGTGTGAATATTATTATTATATTCTTTTTTTTTTTTCCTTTGAAGGTTTACACTAGTCTATACTAGAGACATTTCTCAAACTCTCAAGATATTTGTGGCCTTAAAGTTGAACTTTTCATAGCAAGCACTTAGTTGTGTTTTTTTTTTCCAAATTTGAAATTATATTTCAAACAATACTTGTTGTGACATCTTTTCTTTTTATAAACAAATTGTTCTTATCATGTGATCTTTTAATAAACGTCAATTCCAAGAATGTTCATTATGTGATATGTCATTATTTGATTGCATAATAAGTAGCAATTTATTGTAACGTAAATGGAAAAAAATGCACTTTTTAGAGGTTGTTGGCTACCATATATTTACAGGTTTGATAGTTAGTATATCAATATAGACGATAGTACTATATTTCAATACTACCTCGAAATAGAGCCATTGCAGTCAGATGATCCACAATCAGAACATTCACCATTTTGTCTGGCAATCATGTCTGCCACAGATGACACAACCGAGCCCAATAATGATGAATCGCTGGTTAAATTTTACTGAATACATGACGAAAACCCAAATAATAGTGTATATTGAGAAATATCATTCAATAAATATTACCCATTTTATTAAGCCCAAGCTATTCATTACAACACTCTTGAGGACAATGCACTGGATGACATATGGTGATATGATATTGTGATATTTACCGTTATCACATCAGGTAAGTTTTAGTATTAAATTTAATGAAAAATTCAACAAACAGAAAATCAATCACTGTCTATATCGCTTTATCCTATATACAGGGTCCTGGGGGCCAATCCATCACAGGGCACACACAGGCATACATAAGTTGGGAACGCCATTTAGCCTAATCTGCACGTCTTTGGACTGTGGGAGGAAACCCACCAAGCATACAGACCTGAGGCAGGAATCGAACCCGGACCCAGTATTATTGTGTGTTTTCTATAGTTGTTTCCGGTTGTTTCTATGATCGAAAAATAATAATATGATAATTTTGTTACAAAAAATCTATTTTTATTTATGCATTTTGAAAGTAATAATATCTTTGGTTCTACTTGACGTATCCGATCGCACAGTTTGACATCTAAAACCTTTCCGATCAACACCCACCGGCCGGGCTTCTATACAAGGAGTTGCTTTGTTGCGTTTCCGGGACAAATTCATGCGATTCCAGATTTTTAAGGGTTAACAAAATCCACATTAGTTTGATTGATGTTTCTGTGTGATCTTGACTGATGTAGTTGCAGAAAGAAAAAAAAAGCTTGATGTTGTTATTACCTTCAATCAAATCTATTTTTCTTCTGCTTATCATCTCCATGGAAACAACTTGACTCTCTCTCTCTCTCTCTCTCTCTCTCTCTCTCTCTGTGGTGCATTTATTTAAAGAAAAAAAAAACCTGAAGTAAATCACTTCCTTTTTGAAACACATTTTCATACACTTCTCCTCTGTGTTCATTTAGGAAATTTGTATTTACTGAAACACACACAAAGAAAAATTTAGTACCAGTTAAAAAAATAAAATAAAAACATTCACTGAAAAATCACTTATAATCTGCTAGTTATTTAGCAAGTGGAATGCTAACTAGCAAGTAGGCTAAAGCTGCTCTATCCTTGCAGCTATTTATCTCTCACTAACACACAGGAAGTAAAATAAAACTTGGTCAGGTCACAACTAAACATCACAACTAAAAACTAAACTGAATGTTTATTTAGGAGCCATACAGGATATTAACCAGCGCTAGTAGCATCAGCTATCATCTTAACAATCATGCTAGCAAGCTGAAGTGGCACTACTGGTATTATCTTCTTTTTTTTTTTTTCTTTTCTTTTCTTTTTTTTAAAAAAAGAATTTAGTGTAAGAGATAAGTTTGCAGAATTGTAGAAGCATTTGGATAGATTTTATTTTTGGTGTGTTTTGGGGGTTTAAAGTCTCATACCTGTTACAGATAATTAGCTATTGTCTGTTGTTAATCTTTTGGTCATTCCCTTGAGGGGTCGCCACAGCAGACCAACTGATGCGCACAAATTTTTTTTTTTTTTTTTTTTTTACGACAGATGCCCTTCCAGGCCCAATCCTTCCCCATCGTCTGGGAATTGAACCCAAGCCTTTGTTTAATTGTTATATTGAACTAGCCAGCCGCCTAACACGGTATGACTGCAGCTCAATCCCTGCTATCTGTTATCACCCAGATGAGGATGAGCTCCCTGTAGAGTCTGGTTCCTCTCAAGGTGTCTTCGTATTGCCATCGCAGGGAGTTTTTCCTCGCCACGTCGCCCTCGGCTTGCTTATCAGGGACTATCTAATCATTTTGATTCACACACATTTTCACATATCATACAAATTTCCATAATAGTCTTTTGATTACGTAAAGCTGCTTTGTGACAATGGCAACTGTTAAAAGCACAAAAACAAATAACATTGATTTGATTTTCATGAAGAAGCTGAACAGGAGCAAAGAAGAGCAAGAGAAGCTGCAGAAGGCAATGAGGAGGAAAGTGGAAAACCCAACACTTTTTATTTCAGTTTGAAATAAACACTATACCTTGACACACCTGTACATTGTGAAACCAAACCAAATCAACCAAAGCTATACACCATTATTCAGGAAAATGAATCAGTTTCTTAAATAGAGCTGACTGTGATAATAATGAGTAGCTGGCAGCAGTGGACACATGTGCATTACCTACATTACACACATTATGGGGAGTGCTTTTTAAATTATGTAGTGTAGGTGTTTAACCATATGTACATTGATTCGCCTTAACATACTTTCTCTATCACAACAAGTGTTAACCTTTTCCTCAAATTGATCTACAGTAGCTCTTTTATTGGATGGGATTACACGGGCCAGCCTTCACTCCCAATGTGGCTCACTGAGCCTTGGCCACTCATGACCCTGTCGCCAGTTCACCAGTTTTCCTTCCTTAGATTACTTTTGGTCCTGACCCCTATTGCCTGGGAACTGTAGCTACATTTTCAACATCTCATTGTAATGGCGGCTGGAAGCGGGTGGGATATATTAGTGAGCAAGTGAACCTTTTTTTTTTTTTTTTTGAAATTGACGTGCTGGAAGCAGAAAAAAATGGGCAAGCGTAAGGATTTGAGTGACTTTAACAAGGGCCAAATTGTGATGGCTAGAGGACTGGGTCAGGGCAAGTTCAAAACTGCAGCTCTTGTGAGATGTTCCTGGTCCACAGTAGTCAGGACATACCAAAAGTGATTCAAGGAAGGAAAATCTATGAACTGGTGACAGGGTCATGGGTGGCATATACTGAAGGCTCATTGATGAACATCGGGAGTGAAGGCTGACCCGCTAGTGTAGATCAAATAGATGAAAAAGTCGATGCTGATTATAGAAAGGTGTCAGAGAACACACAGTGCATCACTGTTTTATTTTCCATAGAAACAGCTAAACAAGCAGTCATTATCGTTTCTGGCTTAATGTCTTTTTCTAGTTTTGTGCTCTTGGACTTTTTTAAAGGTTGGAAAGAAGAACAGGTGAGGTGCTAATGGTGTGTTCTTTGCCAGAGCTAGGAATCAATATAATGCAGGACTTGAATCAAAACACCCACCTGCAGAGCAGAGACAGCATTACGAATCTTAAGGATGGAAAAAGGATGCTCTCCTCTGAAGACACACAACCTCATTTCAATAATTAGCTTCCATTGTTATTCCTGAGAGCAGCGCATTAGTGACATGCGGCAGTGATTCACAGGAATAATTCACAAACAGTTCCACAAAGAGGAGTGTCTCAGGCATGTAAGAGCAAACACAATGTCCATACATGTCCTGGATTACTTGTGCTCAGATGATGTTTATGTCTTGTTATGCTTTTCTCTTTTCTTGTTATTGTGTTTTCCTTTTCTTGGCATTGTGTACAGCATGAGGGTGGTTCTGGTGCATCATGGTTGGCCTAGATTACTATTAGTAACTATTAGTTCTAGTTGATCCTTTGCTCTACAGGATGTCTCCTGATTCTTCATCATCTAGTCCTCTGGTGAATTGGCCAGAAATGTTTACAACAGTATCAAACTGTATATAAAGAGTATATTTGCATGCTACGTGCCACCCAGCAACAGATACATCCAACCCAGGAGAAATAACCATAATTTCTGTGTCAGTTATTTACAGGGTCGGGTTGCCAGTCTGACACCCGTTTGTATTTGAGCATTTGGTGGGTGGAGGACCTTGTTCAAGGGTCCAACGGAAGTGGCAGCCCAGCAGTGTTGGGGCTCAATCCCGGGACTTCTTAATGAGCAGTCCAAAACCTTAACCACAGGACCACCCCTGCCACCAGCATGCTTTATCCTATCCTATCCTATCTAGTTGGACTCTAGAAACCTCTAGAGTCCAACTAGAGACCGTTAAGGCCAATGGTGATGATTGCTGTGTGTGTTATTATTCCCATTTGTACGATCGTGGTAGGACCTTCCGTCAACACTCACACACAGACCTTCACACACTACGGACAATTTGGGAACACCACTTCCCATGCCTAATCGGCAGGTTTTTGGACTGCGGTAGAAAAGCGGAGAACCTAGAAGAAACCCACCAAGCACGGGGAGAACATGGAAAGTCCATGCACACAGACCAGATGCAGAAATCGAACCCAAGACCTGGAGGTGCAAGCATGCTATATAACAGCTTAAATGCCCTAAACTGTAGTCTAATTATTATTCAGGTAAAAAAAAAAAAAAGCCTTTTCAAAAGTTTTCATATATGAACTTTTTAACATTTTGCCACGTTAAAAAAAAAAACACACACAAATGTGGTTTTGGTTTTTGGGGAGTTTTCTATGATAGACCAACATAAAGTGGCACATACTTGTGAAGTGTAAGAAAAATGATTTACATTTTTTTTTTTTTTTTGTATTCACATGTGTATTGTAGAACCAGCTTTTACTGCAATTACAGCTGCAAGTCTTTTGGGGTCTGTCTCTACCAGCTTTGCACATCTAGATAGTGAAATTTTTGTCCATTCAATCTTTGCGAAATGAATAGAGATGGATGAATGAATGGATGGATGGATGGAGAGCGTCTGTGCAGAGCAATTTTCAAGTCTTGCAACAGATTTTGAATTGGATCAAGGTCTGGACTTTGTCTGGGCCATTCTAACACATGAATATCCTTACATTGTGTGTATGCATGAAAGAGAAAGATCGAGAGAGGGTAGAATTGACCATAACGTTAGCATTTCATGCATTCAATTGGTTCTTAGCGCAGGATTGACGCCAGGCATGTTAGCATAAATTATTAACAGCTTGCTAACGTCATTGTTGCTGATAATACTGCTTATGTAACTTTATTTAATTAGAAATGAAAAGTTACAGCTGTGTTTACAGCACAGTGTTTTGCTTTTTATAAGGGAAAAAGAACTTTGTAATGTAATTCGTTGCCACAAAAAAAAAATTATTGGGAAAAAAGAGAGAAAGAAACGCTGGAAACTCACGTCTAGCTGAACGTTGGATCGTTAGACAGTCGACACTTTTGGCTGAAGTTGTCCAGCTTACTGAAAAATCCTGATTTAAATCTTGCAATATTACTTTGCCCTTAAAAGATCCGTGTTTCTTTATTGTTGGACAAAAGTCCGGCGTTTTATGGATGGAATCCTGCTTGTAAAAGAAAGAAATTGAAAATCACGCTAGAATGTTTGCCAAAAACGAGTTGGCTACGTGGGTCAATTACTAAATTACCCCGGAATTCTCATTTTAAACTCTGGTTGAATTAGACTGTGATTAGGTGTTATAAAATATTTTTATATTTCTGGTATAAAAACAACAGTGAATCATATTAATATATATTTTGTATTTATTTATTTATTTCAAGAAACATACTTAATGCTTAGGAACAAATGAATTTGTTCACAAATTCTTAAATTTGTTGCTCATTGTCAATTCATCAGTTCGTCATTAAATATTTAAATACAAATCTTCCTGATTATGAGAAACGAACATGAACCCTGCCGAAGCAAAGCCAGCAAAGATCTGAGTAAAGTTATAAAAAGGAAAGAGAAGAGAGAGAAAGAAACAGAGGATGTTGGCTAATCGTTAACAAGAGTTTCTTGCTGAATAAAGAGGCTTCGCTAATTATTAACATCCGCATTGACTAGAGAAGAACATGATAAAATGATGAGAAAAGAAAGTGCAAATCGTGTGTATCCTGCTAGTCCTGCTTTACTGTGTAAATGTACTGTGGCATTCAGTCGCTTGTGCAGGAGATAAATCATACATCTGCAAATGCAGTTAAATGATTGTGTTAAAAATTAATTCTGGAGATGATTGATTTCTGAGGTACGTCTGAGGTTGCATTTGTGCGGCGAGTGAATTTGATCTCAGCTCCCTCTGGACAGCTCCAGACAGATCATGAATTCTGGTTGCATTGTCCTCTAGCCTGCATAATGTTCAGTATTCCGTGCCCAGACGGTAGTGCTTTTTCCATTGATGGATGGAATGGGGGGGGAAAAAACTGATACACCGGTATGTTTATTGGGTAAAATCTGCTTTTCCCTTTTGGAAATGAGAGACATTTTTAAGGTTTTTGAGCCATACCACAGAGTTCTCTAATATCAGAAACCACTGAAGATACTAAGCCTTGAAGAGCTGACAAGAGAAACTTCAATCTACTAATCTAAACAGCTATAATACAAAAAGCGTGTGTGGCCAAAGAAGCTACTTCTGAAGTTTAAGACCAATCTTGCTTCCGTAACATTTTCTATTTTATTTAGTATTGATACTAAAATTGGTGTAAACTTCTAGAAGTATATGACCTGTAAAAATAGTTGCTTACATTTTATTTATTTATTTATTTTTTTTGGTAAAAGCTTAAAAAGCAAAATATCTGTAGTGTCCGTAACCATGTCAGATCATGTTGCAATATCTGAACAATTTTGCATTTTACTTTAGAATAATACACTTTGTCGGGTTTACGTCTTTTCATGTGAAATCTAAATCGGCCAAGTTTCATTTGAATGACAGTTAAGATCATTGAAAGATTTGAATCCAAAAAAGGTTACAGACACTACGGACATCAAAGGGCATGAAGCTGTATTTAGTAAATGTATTTCTTTTAATCTGATAAAAACATAAATGTGTTTACATATTTACAAAAAAAAAAAAAAAAAAAAAAAAAAAACCGGAGCATGAACCAAAAGATAAGTATTATGGAAAATGGTGTTATATGATCCTATCTGAACATTCACTTTTTCACCTACTGTAGGTGAGACACTGTTTAGCACCGATACCATGTTTTGGCTGAAAGTATTCTTCAGTCACATTCAACAACATGTTCTTCTATTAGACCTTGTTTAGCAATGCAGGAACCCTTCCATAAGGGTTGAGGGGGAATGCTGGAGTCTATCCCAGGAGGGCATGAGGCGAGGTACATCCTGGACAGGGTGCCAATGCATCGAAGGGCACACACATATGATACAGGCAATTTTGGAACACCAATTAAGCTAATCTGCTTGTCTTTGGACTGTGGGAGGAAACCAGAGAACCCAAAGGAAACCCATCAAGCACAAGGAGAACATGCAAACTCCATGCACACAAACCCTGACGCGGGAATCGAACCCTGACCCTGCAGACGCAAGGCGACAGTGTGACCTTGTAGAAACCGTTTAAGGTTTATCTGGAACCGTCCACTGGAGGAGTCCATTTCAGAGCTATGTGGACCTCTAAGTAAGAAAGAACAACTTAAACTGTCAGAAATAAAAGGAAGTCCATAAGAAACCTGTAGGTTCTGAGACATGCAGATTCCGTAGTTTATTTCTGATTCACCTCCCCCAGTTGCACCAGTATCACGGTCATCTTACTCGTGTACATTCCACTTCCTCGGTCGCTTTGAGTGAAGAAGTCCTCACATCCCCCTCGACCATTAACTTCACACCGGCAGTGGCGGCGTTCTTCGGGACAACGTGCCACTGCGCGCATCTCGCCTTCTTGAGACACTTTGCAGCGTTGTTCCTCACACTCACGAAGCACAGCGTGTTGATGACCCCGTTGCTCATGGCGATGCATTCGATGATGTAGAACGCAACCAGAGAGTTGCGCTCTCGCGTGATCACCGATGGATAGAAATCCCGCAGAAGGGCAAAGCCATAATACGGCGCCCAGCAGAGCACGTAGGCCACGAGGACAGCGATCAGTGCGACGACTGTGCGTCGCCTCCGGCGCAAACGCCTCTCGAGCTGCTCGGTTGGAAACCCCGGAAAGTTCTTGAACCAGAGCTCGCGTGAGATCCGAGCATAGCACGTTGCCATGACTGCCACGGGTCCTACGAACTCCACGACTAGAACGAACACAAAGTACGAGCGGTAGAGAAGCTGCTGGTCTGCTGACCAGATCTGTGCGCAGAAGATCTTGCTGCTGCGTGCGACAGTGTCTTGAGGGTACTCGTGCTCCGTGGCGAAGTAGGCCGAGGGCACAGAGATGACGACCGGGAAGATCCAGACTCCGAATATGAGCCAGTAGGCCGTCTGGTACTTCATTCTTGGCTTCAAAGGATGCACGATAGCCATGTATCTGTGAAACACACACAGAAGCTGAGTTAGATCGTCTTATTGCATTTGGACTAGGGTTGTCTATATTAATGCATTAATGCATGTGATTAATCAAAAAATTTGTACCTATTAAAAAAAAATTCAGCAAATTAATCATATGACAAAGTTTGAGCCTAATGGCGTACCATAATCTCAGCGTGGTTACCTGACCGTGTTTGATAACGGCACGTATAACGCGGATAATAAGATGACTGAGAAAACAATCAGCAAGATTCATTATAAAAAGCTTCTAAATGGAAGTTTGGATAAAATCAAAGTTGTGCGCTCGAGCTACCTTCAAGGAGAACCATTTTTTATGAGAGTGGCAGGTCACAATAATACTGTAAATGTAAGCTGTAGGAGTGACGCCTCAGGTGGCTAAGGCTCTAGGTTGCTAATTTTTGCTAATCTGAGAGATTTTTTGGGGGGGGGGGGGGGGATTTTCCCCCTGATTTTCTCCCTAATTTCATCGTATCCAGTTCCTCCCCGTCACTAGGGGGCTCCACATTAAGGCTACTACTACCACTCAGCCGGGAGGGCCGAAGACTATCACGTGTTTCCTCAGAACCATGTGACGCTCGCCGACCGCATCTTTTCAAACTGCTCGCTCACGCACAGTTGGGGGCGACGTAACACACTCGGAGGACAGCGCTATCCGCTCCCTCCGCTTGCGTGAGCTCACAAACGCCCCTGACTGGCTGTAGAGCCGTGATTAATGTGGGAGCACTAAGTACCTCTCATCCCTCCCCTCTGAGAGATCTCGGCCAATCAGCTCTCTCTAGACCTCCGGCTGCGAGAGGCTACAGCATCACCCGGGGATCAAACTCGCGATCTCCGGATGATAGCGCGAGCACTTAACATAAGTTCCTGTAACAAGTTTGTTTATTCCAACGTTGCACGTTTAAAATACAAGTAAATCTGAGTATTTTAAAATTGTGATTCATCGCAGATTCAAAATTTTAACCGATTGACAGCGCTAGTTTGGACCAACATGAAATCAGTGTCACTGTAGCAAACATTTACGCAAAGATTCTTACTTCCAAGAAATCATGAAATTGATTCTTAGTTTAGTGATGAATTCATCTGTTTCACATTTAGGACCATTACTTCACACTGAGTCCTTCAAAAGGCAGCAGTGATAAATTAACCCATGAGAGAAACATCCTGTACCTTTCTCCTTTCAACGTGCCGTGCCTCATACTCTACGCGGCCCGAATGTCAACATTTCTCTTCACTTCACTGCTAAACTTTGAATCTGTTCGACGTCCAGGAGAATTCGTGAATATGAAAACGGTTTGCTGATCCTTACGATCCACTTCTTGTTGTGTTCCCACAGATCGTTCAGTCCTCCGTTCGACCGAATTTTGAGATATGGCAGCGTGTCGCTATACAAATATCTCACCTCACATGCACGCGCATGAATCAGATCCGTAATGTGGACACGTACGCTTGAACAATAATAATAATAACATAGGAAATTAGACATTCTTGCTTTGTTTTGCTCATCATCTTGTTATAATCGTGCAGATTCAGTAATTCGATTCTTTCGCAATAATAATCTGGGAGATTGTAAACTTTTTTATTTATTTATTTATTTTTTTTACTGAGACTCTCCAAAGATCTTTATTCATAACAGACATCAGGCCTGAGGCGGACACGGCTGACAGAATTATTCATAAACATAATCAGATTCGGACAAAGGCAAAGGCTTAAACCAGACGCAGAAACGAATTTTTGACACAGAATGAGTGTAACACAATATAGTCAAGAGAAAGCTCTGAATTACATCAGGGAAAAAAGAGAGTTAGCCATGCCTGCCTAGATATTCTTTTTTATTAGAACAACGTTCATTAAAACTTCAAATGCTAAAATAAGAAAACTTCTCTCCTTATTCCAGATTCCTTTTGTTGAAAAAGCGTTAAAAATCATCAGTGACAAGTGTGATGTTACGCCAGGGCAGAACCAGAACCGACAGACCGCGTGCGAGACTAACGGAACGTAAACAGGCGCGGTTATCTCTCATAAACACGTATCCGGCGGGATGGAAAAACATGTCCTCGATTTCATTTCTAAAATCCAAGTGTACTTTCCAGAGCTTTTGTCGGTTTATTTTCCTGCATATTTTACATTTGGTCCTTCTTAGAAGAAATGACCAGAATTAGAAAAATAAATCCACACTAAAAAAAAAAAAAAAAAAAAAAAAAAACTCCACTTCCCACTTCAATACAGATTTATTTCATGCACATAATGCATTCAGGCTCATTAATCAAATATTATACTCAATAATTACATTTGAACAGTTTCTCCATTTCAACTTGACTTCCTTGACCGACCTAAATTTAAATGTAAAGTATCTTTGTAGTTTTATATTGATCAGAATGATGCGTGTCTGACCCATATAGAAATATGATATATTGATGTACATAAATATATCTTTTTTAATTGTGTACCATATACAGTGCGGTGCGTTTATGAAATTGGTCCATTTTATAAATGAGATCCATACAAACAAATATTGTTGATGCCACCAGTCAGACATAAAATTGTGACCACATAACATTGATTATCCATTACATATACAGTATTAGTAAACTGATGAATTGATCATGAGCACTCAAGACTTATCTGTGCCCGTGCGGACTTAAGGAGAAGCTTGTCTGATCCGATTCCACAGAAAATATGATCCATGGAGACTCGACCTTGCGACATGGCTCAAGGAGTCAGAGCTGGGGAAGTATGCAAGCGGAACGTACACAATCTTAGCCTAAGGTTTAAGTATAAACTACCTTAGAATCATTAGTTTAAAACTATTGTGCGAATAATGTAGGCAATGTATATTATATTATATGGTAACATTTCATTCGGATATTTATGGTGTATCGCCATGTATGAAATTTAATAAGTTCAGGCTTTATACATTACTGCACTGCGAAATTCTTTATTCTTCGCATATTCCAGCTTTCTGTTGTCAGGATGCAGAGGGTCAGTCGTTATACGGCCCCCCTGGAACAGTCAGGGTTAAGGGCCTTGCTCAGGGGCCCAACAGCTCTTGGCGGGGCTGGCCTTGAACCGCTGACCTTTTGACAATAACTCACAGCCTTAACACACATTTATCAATTTAATATTCTAATTTCAAAGATATAATTTTCTCACCATAACCTCTAAAGCTTTAATTTTGCATACAATTTTAATTTCTCCTATATATTAGTGATTTTACGAAGTACGGTATAAAATCTGAGTTTGACACCGTTTTGTCTTTCACCTAATTATTGTATTGCGCTTTTTTTTTTCTTCCACATTAGATGATGCTGTAAAGTGCCTACTAATAAGGACAACAGGTCTAAGTCAGACAGAACGAAGTATACGGTGCAGCGAACCCAAAAAGTAACGTCTCCATATGAAGACGAGGGTCCCAGAAGACATTTTTTTTTATGGAGGTTTATGGGTGAATTCCGTTCCTAAGATACGTGTACAGTAAGTACTGAACTCCATGTCTATTTATGTCCTTCATGTATAACTTGGGAGACGCAAAGAGGATCTCTTCTCTTATTTGGGACGGTGAAGGTTAAGAAAAGTCTGAGTGATTCTCCATCAGAAAGCTGGTTAAGTAAATACTGTAAAGAATTCAAAATATAAAAGAGTTTTTTTGTTATCACTGAGGAAAATACTGATTTTTTTTTTTTTAAGGCAGGATACAAATTTTGGTTTATCCAGCAATTACAAATACCATAGTCATATAGTCCATAGTATGAAAAAAATTAATAATAATAATAATTATTATTATTATTATAATTATAATAATGGGTTTGCAGTTTTAAATGAAGAAAATAAATAAGAATTAAAAACAGTACATGTGAACATTTTAGGATATGATGGGAGCGATGACGGAACGGTACAGAGATGAGATTTAACACTGAGGTGACTTGGAGCAATATTACACAAAATACGTTTTGAGTTTGGGAATTTGTGACGGTTATTCTGCAATATCCGAAAAAACATAAATATACAAACATTTGATTGGCACCGTAAATCCAGGAATCCAAGGAAAGCAATGACTCACCTGTCCACCGCGATGGCCAGCAAGGCGTTGGTGGACACGTAGAGAGACACCGTCCTCAGGTAGTTGACCGAAATGCAGAGGAAAATCCCATGGTCCCAGGAGAGCTGCTTCACCACGTAGTAATCCACCAGGAACGGGCAGCACACCACTGCCACCAGGAAGTCCGACACCGCCAGGTTCGCGATGAGCAGGTTGGTAATGTTGCGCAGCTTCTTGTTACGCGCCAACGTGACGATAAAGAGGCAGTTCCCGATGCCACAGACGAGCATGATGCAGACCAGAACGATGGCGATGATGATGGTAGAGACGAAAAAGGCTTTCCCCTGAGTCGTGTCCGGAATCTGGTCCACGGGAATGTCGTAGTCCATCGTGATGTCATAACCTGCCATGAGAGGGTCCTGAGGGTTCTGTGACGGCTGGCCCTGAGTCCACGTTACAGCCAGCAAAGTGTAGTTTCTTTCTCCCATCGCTCTCCTTTAGTCTGCTTCATGGATCAAGGAACATTAGAAACATTGCTTTGCTTTCTCCCTTGGCTTTGTTCTTTAGATTTATCTGTAGCATTTCTCTCTGGAATATAAGAGGAAGCAAGGAAATCATTTCTCACAGTAGTCTGTATGGTTCACTACACACACACACACACACACACACACACACACACACACACACACACACACACACACACACACATGCCAACCCTTTTAACCTAGATAGGCAGGGGCTCAGATAAAGTGTATTAGATTTCTGAGCTGAGCTTGGAACCAGATTTGTTTTCGCAGAATCAGAAATGCATAACGCTAACTTGTGTGCTCAGGACTTGTACATGTTTATTAACCACATAAAATGACATGTAAGGTGCATTTTTGCATCGGATCTTAAATGGTTTAACAAAATAAACCATTAGTACTTCTTAAAAATAAATTATTTCTTTTTCTAGGTTTTAATGACCTCTTGTCTGGAGCTGGGTCATTATGTTAGATTTAAAACCTTAAATACTTTTTCATTCTGAAACTCAGGAGGCTAAGACGCTAGGTTGTCGGTTTAGGGAATCCGAGGATCTAGGAAGTGCAAAAAGTGTAAAAACCTGTGCCAAAAGTTGTGTGCGGATCGAATGGTCCGCTGTGGCGACCCCTTGGCGGGAGCAGCCGAAAGAAAGTTTATTCTTTAACTAGCGTCATGTCCATCTTATCAAAGGTAAATCAAGATTTAATAGAAACCTGGTCAGTATTCAGTACCTAATATAATATTAAACATCACTTTTTGCTAAAAAAAAAATAATAATAAAACCAATATACATCAAATCCTTTCCCAAAGAAGTATTATCGAAAAAGAAATGTTCTGTGCTTAACCTTAAAACTCAAGTAGCACAGATCCATACCCGCAACAACGACGATAAAAAAAAAAAAAAAAAATAAATAAATAATAATATTATATATTATTATGGTCAGGGTGTGTTAGCGGGTACGATTCATACATCAAACTGTGCATTTGGATTTTCAGATTTGTCAGCTAGAACGAAAGTTATTATGACTTGTAGATTTGACCACTAATGGAATATGGGAATGATGTCACAAAAGTAGAACCTTCAAAATGAGCATCCTATTATTGTTGTTGTTGTTGTTGTGCTTGGGCCCGCTCGTCATTGCTTGCAACTATATTTATTATTATTATTATTATTATTATTACTAATAGAATTATTATTATTGTTCTAGTTGTCATAGAAACAAACCAAAACAACACCAACAATACATGATCATGTGTACCTGTGCTATTTCTTTGCCTGTGTGACCCAATTAAAATTTTTTTGCTCAGTCAGGTTTGTATTGTTGGTTAAATTAACTAAAATTCAGTTTATTATACTGCCTATTTTGTGCTGAGATAAAGGATATGTCACTCTATACTATATACCCCACTCCTGATTCTTATATATGTGTATTTAAAAAAACAACAACAGCAAAACAATAAAAGGCTAAAATGCTCTGAGTTTTAAGGGCTACATCAATATTTATTCGAAATAGTATTTAATAGTGTTTAGTATCTAGTGTAATATTAAACATCATCATTTTTTATTTTTCTATTTTTTGCTGGACATAAAAGCCATATTCATCAAATCCAATCATTTCCCAAGGAGATCATTCGTTTAAAATAAATGTTAATAATTAAATTCATATAGTGAATGAGTGTTTATGAACACTAGATGAAGAAAGTGATAAAGATTTGAATATTCTGATATTTGGTTTCCAAATGATGTGAGTTTTGTGTGAAATTTGAATGAATTCAAATTGTGTTCTATTATGCCTCAAAAACATAAACAAACAAACAAACAAAAAATAAATAACAAAAGCAAAAAAAAAAACTTAAGAGTGGCATAATAATAATAATAATAATAATAATAATAATAATAATAATAATAATAATGTAAATGAATTAATCAGTTTTCAGGAGCTGAAGTCTGTATGAAAATAAATGCAAATGCAGGAATCATATTCATTATTAGAGATGACGTCACTGATTCATTCGATTTCGAGTTATTCAGAGATGGAACAGTGTTACAGTGTTACAGTTACAGTGTTACAGTGTTGCCGCTTGTATTGTTGTAGATGTGATACAGTGTTGCGGTTGTGCTGTAATAGTGCAGTTAGTTAGAAAGTGTTTTTATTTTATTTTTATTGAAATAATTGTAATAGCCGCCAATGAAGACTTTAAGCTTTAGTAAAACGTCCACGAATTCCACACACACACACACACACACACACCGCGTTATTTACAGCGTGTAGAGGTTAAAACAAATCACCAGACAAAAACTTTTATTATTATTTTAGTTATTCGGGCTGTCGGGAGGCATTTCAGTTTCTCACAGAACGCGATCTGATCCCGCAACCAACCCGCAAATCAGCTGAACACGACTTTATTCCGTGCAAATAACCGGAAGAGAAAACAAGCAGTGAGGATTAAACACGTCGTCTGTGAACGAAAATAAATGTTTAAATGCATCACCTTCCCGCCGCTGGTCTCCGGTGTCCCGACATGATCCTGTTTCCCCCCCGGAACATCAGCAGCACCCCATCTAAAGTCCAGCTGGGTTTCCCTCTGAGTGATGATCTGCTGCTCCACACACACACACACACACACACACAGGGAGCGCGGAGGATTAGAGCCATATTATTTGTTTGTTAACTGTTGTTTGTGATTTTACTCCATCAAACCCTGGAAAGTGAGCAGATAGAGAGATTATACTCATTTATTATAAATGGATAGATGTTAGTTGATAATAATAATAATAATAATAATAATAATAATAATAATAATAATAATTCATAATTCATAATTCATAATTGAGACTCATTTATGATAGATAGATAGATAGAAGCTTTACCCAGCAGTAGATGTAATCAGAGGATGGACAGATGGATGGAAGAATGGATGTAGATGTCTGAGAGCAGGCTGAGCTTCACCTCAGCAGGACTAGGTGGAAGCAGAAAGAAAGCCATAAGATGTCCCGTTTGCAGTTTGTGACAATCCATGTGGAATTAAAAATGAGACTTCTTATGGCTTTCTTTCAGCAATGGCTTTCTTCTTGCCACTCGTCCATAAATTCCAGATTTGTGAAGTACATGACGATAGATAGATAGATAGAAAAGGTGGATGTGTGTTTGTTGAACTGATATTTAGATGAAACCAATTTTGAGAGTGTCTGGAAGTAACCTGGGGTTAATCTGAGCATGTTCAGATGTCCACAATGGATGGATGGGTGGATTGATGGATGTAGGTTACCAGTCAAAAGATTGGACACTTCTAACTCAGTGTTTGTATTTATTTATTTATTTTCTATATTCTACAACAATACTCGTTTTTTTCTTCTTCAAAACTAAAAAAATAACACATACAGACTTATGTAATTAAGTAACAACAACAACAGTCACAAAAGTCAGCTGTTCTGGATCAGTTCTTGTAAGAACGTGTCAAGTGTGTTTGTAAAACCCATCAAGCTCCGTGATGAAACTGTCTCTCATGAAGAGCTTCCCAGGAAAGCGTGACCAAAAGTTACCTTTGCTGCAGAGGAGAAGTTCATTTAGAGTCACCAGCCTCAGAAATCATCAATCTAACCTCAACCAGCACCTCAGATTAGAGCCGTTATGAAGGATTTACACAGCAGAAGTAGCAGATATACATCTCAATATCAACAGTTTAAAGGGGATTATTGTGTATTTTGGATGCCTTCAACATTGTTTTACAGTGCAGAAAGAAATAATAATCAGGGAAAAAACATGGAGTTAGAAGGTGTGTCCAAACTTTTGACTGGTAGTGTAGATAACTTGAGCTCCCTTACAACAGCACAGACAGGAACAGATGTAATCCGTGAATTGATTCAAGGATGTATGATGGATGGAAGTGTCTTACAGTAGGCTGAGCTTGACCTCGGCAGCACACCCAGGAGCAGATGTTGATGAATGGAGTCACACAGTGGATTAACTGATAGTTGGAAGGTTGAATGGATGGATGGATGGATGGATGGATGGATGGATGGATGGATGGAGATGTTTGAGGGTAAGCTAAGCAGCACACAGGAGCAGATGTAAGCAGTGGATGGACGGATGGACAGATGGATGGATGGACATGTCTGACAGTAGCTTTACCCAGCAGCACACAGAGGAGCAGATGTAAGGAGAGGATGGATAGACGGATGGATGAATGGATTTAGATGTCTGAGAGCAGACTAAGAAGCAGACTAAGAAGTACAGCTCCAGCTGTACACACAGGAGCAGATGTAGACAATGGATGGATGAATTGATGGATTAATCGATGGATGGATGGATTGATGGATGAATGGATGGATGGATGGATGGATTGATTAATAGATGTATGGAGTTGTCTGAGGGCAACCTGAGTTTGCACAGAGAATAGGTTGAGCTTTACCTCAGAAGCACGCTTAAGAGCAAATGTAGATGATGAATGGATGCACACAGTGGGTTAGTGGATTAATTGATGGATGGAGGTGTTTGAGGGTGAGCTGAACTCCATCTAAGAAGCACACAGGAGCAGATGTAAACAGACAATGGATGGATGGATGGATGGATGGATGGATGGATGGATGGATGGATGAAGGGGTGACCAGATGGATGGATGGATGGGTGGGTGGATGGATGGATGGACATGTCTGAGAGTAACTTTAGCTTTACCCAGCATCACACAGAGGAGCAGATGTAAGGGGAGGATGGATTGACGGATGGATGAATGGGTGGGTGGATGGATGGATGGATGTCTGACCGCAGACTAACAATTACCCCAGCTGTACACACAGGAGCAGATGTAGACAATGGATGGATGAATGGATGGATTAATTGATGGATGGATGGATGGATGGATGGATGGATAGATGGAGATGTCTGCGAGTAACCTGAGCTCCACCTCAGCAGCACACAGGAGCAGATGTACAAAGTGTGCACAAGGCGATGGTGTAACACATTAAGCTGCATGAAGCCTCTGAAACAAGCGGAGCAGAAAATGTGTGTGTACAGATCTGGTGTGCTGATAAATCTCCATGCAAATAAGCGCGGCTGGTTCATAAGGCCCAGTCTGCTTATCCTGGCATGCACACTGTTCTCTCAAGCTGATATTTATTAAGGGATGGTGCTCATGTGCACTAATCCAGACCCACTAGTAAAAGTCAGTGTGGTTCTGACGAGACAGAAACCGAGGGAACGTTTTATTCTTTGAACGCTCATTATCTCAGCGGGTGCGGCAAAATCCCTCTTCCTTGTCAAGTTAACAACCATTTAATCGGTCAAGCAGATAAAACAGGAACCTTTTAAAAGGTTTGTGTGTGTGTGTGTGTGCATGATAGAGATATTATTTAAAACCCTTACAGTTTATTGATTTGAATTATAAAAAGTAAATAAAATAAAGAATTATAAAGGAATGCTGAGTGGAAAGTGGAAAGATGGGAAAGAATTGCTTATTTCACGCTCACTCACCTCATCATTACTTGTCTTATTCCTCAGATCTCTATCTTTCCTTCGGTCATTTTACCATCTGTTTTTCTCACTTACTCGCTCACTCAGTCTTCATACCGCTTATCTTGTACTGGGTCGCGAGAGGCCTGGAGCCTATCCCGGGACTACAGGCCTGCAGGACACACAAGCACACACACTTTTACACTCTCACTCACACACTATGGACAAATTGGAAGCACCAATTATTTATCCTGCAAATCATTCGACTGGGAAAGGAAACTGGAGTACCTGGAGGAAACCCACCAGTGCTATCCATTACGCTGTTTTTTTTTTTTTTTTTTACTCATTTTTATTATGTGCACTCTGTGCTTGTTTTCTTGCTTTTGCCAGGCTGCTTAGACTCATCTTCATCTCATCTCACTTGCATCTCTCTCTCTCTCTCTCTCCATATTTCCACATGTCCTCGTTTCGGACAGACTGAACGTAACCGTCAGAGTCCATTTATTTTGATGAAATGACACTTGCATTTATTCCTATTCACTAATCCCGTAAGCCTAAAACAACACGCCGTCTGATGGTGTTATTTATGAAGAACAAAACCTCTCTCTGACCTTGAGGGAAATAAAAACAGCAGGGCTACCACAAATGAAAAGATTTATTGTCGATGAATTAGGCAGACGCAATAAATCAGAAGACGCTGAGCAGAAAGTATGTAAGGAATAAAACACGACAGGAGTTCTGCTAGGAAAATCATAAAAAAAAATACAAACAGCATGGTATAATGATGCAATTTTTAAATCATGCTTTTTTTTTTTAACCTAAATTGCTTAAATTAGGGCTTGTTATTGCTCATGTTACAGCAGCGTTAAAGTGTCCTTTCCTCATGAGCCTCACTTTTTTCTCTCCAATTAATTTAACAGGAGCACAATAAACACACAAACTCCTCCGTCATGAAGTCTTCCTCATATCAGCATGCATTACCTCGAATTATTACAAAGACAAAAACTCCCTCCATCAATGACAACATCAAAAAGACCTAACCACGCCATTCGTTACACACATTTTTAGTTTTTTTTTTTTGTATATGTGGAGCATCTGCCATGTATCTTCCTTTGGTGCTATAGAAACAGCAACGCTTTAGACTCGCGCATTAAATCAAAACCTGCGATTTGAACTACGAGCTGCACTATACAAACTGGATCCACAGGCATTTTACCCTAAAATATTACATTTTAGACCCAAGATGGCTTAAAAAACTACCAATATAAGGTGGAACAGAAGCAGAATCTAATATCACTCAATTTGTTTATTTGAAGTCTGTAGTTCATCAGAATCTGTCCAGAACGATTACTGCACTAAAAGAGGAAATCATCTCTGTGTGTGTGTCACTTCCCTGGGGAAAAGATGAGATCAAGATGCACTATGGATAAAAAGACAAGCTGGGGGAGTCAGTGTGACGCTTTGAGCAATGTTCTGCTGGGAAACCTTGCGTTGTGGTGACCATGTGGATTTTACTTTGAAATGTAACACCTAAACATTGTTGCCTTGCACTTCCGGGGTCCAGGTTTGATTCCCGCCTCGGGGTCTGTGTCCATGCTCTCTTCGTGCTTGGTAGGTTTTCTCCAGGTAATCCGGTTTCCTCCCACAGTCCAAAGACAAGCAGATTAGGCTAATTGGTGTTCCCAAATTGCCCATGGTGTGTGAAGGCCTGTGTGAATGTTGACCGGGAAACGATCACTATTGGCCTCCACGATACCTAGTTGGACTAAAGAGGTTCCTAAATGCATGGATGGATGGATGGATGGATGGATGGATGGATGGATGGATGGATGGACACCCCTTTATGGGAACAGTGTTCCCTGATAGAAGTGGCCCTGTTCAGCAGGATAATGCACTCCATTACAAGAATGGTAATGAGTTTAAGCTGTTATCTTAGGGCTAAAACTCCTCAAATCTTAATCCAATCAAACATCTATAGAATGTTCTGGACTAACAAGTCCGACCCATAGAGACCCCACCTCACAACTTAAGGATCCAACCACTTCTCCAGGAAGAACAAATAAAAACATTATTTAAGGTACTACTTTTTATTTTACTCTTATCTATAAAGAAAAATGTAAAAAAAATTTCAAGCTTTATTTCTAAGCACATAAGATAGTCTCTTTTAAGACTCTTTGGGATAGTTAAAGGAAAACATACAGACCACAGTGATACAAAAATGGTTAACAGGACTTTTTTTGGCATACCTTTAAGTTAAACATTTTGTTAATAAAGTGGAGGAAATAAATGGTGTACAGTATATTATTTTGATTATATCGCCTCCTAGTGAGACTGAAAATATAATCGTGGTCAAACTGGCATAGCATCCAGAGTCATTTTGTGTTAAATAGCTCAGGACAACCTGCTGAGTTGGATGTTTTTCCACTTGTACCGCAGTCCACAGGTGGCTCATTGCTTTTCCATTTAAATGGCAGAAGTCAGAGCCAGTGTAACAAAGCTTTCAGTTTCCTGGTTGAAACTTAAATTTATCGTTTCGACCCAGCAACGATAGGTTTGGGAATAAATGTTGATCTCTGGCTAAAACCAAGACCACAGAGCTGTAGGATTAACCTTGGGCAGTATGAAGAAGAAATATATATATATATATATTTTTTTTTAAAAAGAAGCTCAGAGTTTTTTTTTTTTTTTTGTTTGGTTTTTTACCATTTTGTATCTTGAGCGTAAGATATAGGATGAAAAGTTGATACGAAGGCTAAATCTAGAGTTGATTGGGACGTTCCATCTCAGTAAGTCAGCGTAAGTGTCCAGAGAACCTAGTAAGTAAGGGGTAAGTGTCCAGTATGTAGGGGGGTAATTAGCCGGAATACCCAGTAAGTAGGGATGTAAGTACCCAGTGAACCCAGTTACTTGGGGGGATAAGTAACCAGTAAACCCAGTAATTAGGGAAGTAAGTACCCAGTGAACCTGGATAGGATGTATCCCGCCAAGCCTGAGGGATGCTCAGGCTCACACAGAGACGAGAATTAAACCTGGCTGGGAATCGAACCCGGACCCTGGAGGCACAAGGCGACAGTACTAACCACTACGCTACCATGTCGCTTCAATATGAATCAGTTCATTCTAGTTCTTTAAATAATGTTAAGCTAACGTTAATCTTAGTAAAGTTTGTTTGTCCAACAGATTATATAATAAATGATGCATGTTATTTTAAAAGACGTTAATAATTTGCTGCCTTATTTCACATTCTAGCAGTACCCGCTAAAACAGTTAAAGCAAGGCGCGTGGCTTTTCTTTCTTCTTCTGGACCTCAACAAATGCAGCAAATTGACTGCTTGCTGTCTTCCAGAGCAAATACTGAAGGGTGTTTTTGCTAAAATCACATCCATTGTTTGAAACAAATGAGGGGTCACGTGAACTCGTGACGTGTTTTAATCCAAATGGAGTGAAGACTTGATGTGTGTGATGTGCACGTGTGCTGTTTTAGAGGACAGATGCATCCACATTAGAGTCAGACATGAGTCACATGTAGTTATGAATGTCAACCAACATGACACGCAAATCCGCTCTTACCAAAATGGAACAATGTGGCTTGTAAGGTGAATTATACCTCACTGCACCTTAGCTAGCTACAGAACTAATGTTTTCCTATTTGCTAACATTTTCTAAAAAAATAAAATAATAATAATAATAATAATTATTATTATTATTATTATTATTATTATTATTATTATTATTATTATTAGATTGTTTCCTTAATATAGAGAAACTAAAAACCAGGATCAAGAGACTAATCAAAAAAAAAATTCTCCTCAGTATTAGCATGTGGCTAAGGTTGTGCTAAGCTGCAGCTATGTTGTTTTATCCATTTTGCTAACATTGCAGACAGAAGTGTCTCATGCTAACACTAAAAGAGAGTGAAAACAACTTAAATGTTACCAATTATGTGCATATGTCTACACAAAATCTAAATAAAATAAAGAAAAATGTGGCCCAATGTTGCTCTGACTCGTCTAAACTGTTTTTATTCTAGCTTGTATCAAATGTAATCGTGTTTGCTAACCATGTATCATTGACTTGATAAGACTTAAAATGGTTAATGATGTCTGGAAATAGGTCAAATAAATTCAAGTAGATTATTGTGCAATGTATACAACAAAATGTAAAATAAATATGGACATAACCACTAGTTGTATCTCTACAGGAGCTAGCACAGTGCTATGCTAGCTCCTGTAGAGATACAACTAGTGGTTGTAAGCTTCAATGAAATAATTTTCTCATCTTATCTCTTCTCTTAAACAGGTTCCTTTAGTCTTTACAAACTGACTTGTAAAGCAACCTTTTCTCTCTCTCTCTCTCTCTCTCACACACACACACACACACACACACATTCATCTTCCTCCAAATAAAGGCAACTCTATTGTGGACTGATTTTTTCTTTTTGTGCTGCGTTCATTATCAATACGTGACAGGAAATATTCGTCACTTTCGCGCCTTAATAAATCTGCACCAACGAGCTTTAAGGTCAGGCAGCTGCTGACACTCGAAACGCCGCTCGTAAAGTCGGCGGAGAAGAAGAAAACCAGTGTCGAAATCTTCTCCTGTCTTTTCATGGCTTAGAGACGGCCATAAATACACATCCAAGCACCTCATTTAGATCTTGGAGGGTATTATATCCAGTTTGTCATGTCATCTGGTGGACACGTTCAGGATTCAGGATGCGCTTGCATACGGGGGGGGGCATTTTATCATCCGTGAAAATGCAATGAAAAGTTCATCTGAAATGAATCAGCGGCGACGTTAGATATCAGCGGGGGCCTTTTTCATATCCATGATGTCATCCTGATTTACTCAGCAAGCAGGCAATGATTTATGTCGACTGTAATCTCACTAATAGTCCCTTTTCATAATCTCTATCTGCATGCAAATGTCATTATAATCTAGGCTCCAATAATGCAGTAATCCATTAGACGAGGTTGATAGACTGGCAGCCCAATTACATCCCACATGTGAACTCGATATAATCGATCTGTGACAGATAAAGCTGGGGCGTATTAGCGTGGCAGAGCAGCCTGTTCTTAATCACTCATCTACAGAAGTTGATATGAGGTAAGAGTGTGACAGACTAATAATCATTAACACTCAGTCACCATTGTGGCGTCTTCTTCAGGAATTATGTCCTAAATAAATCTATTTCTGAAATTTTTATAATTCACCCCTGCATCCACTTATCCTGCATCACGTATTATAGACTTTAAAAAAAAGGAGGAACAAGTGCCATTGATAATACTGTTTAATCCACATGGAGGTTTGAGGTCTGCCCAGGAAAGCAGGTCTCATGTCACCCTAAACAGCCCTTAATGTCAATCGGATCACTGAAGAAGGAATCTGTGATGTCGCAAACAGTAAGAGACTGTCTTACCGAGTCGTTCGTTCTTTTGTCACGTGACTCCCAAAGACGCTATGGAATGCAACAGATTCAAAAGAACGAACGATTCGGACTAGAAGATATGATGGTGAGCTGCTCATTCTGTTTATAATACGTCCTTAGCTGCACTGTAATATTTTCATTACTGGAACTATAGCCAGAATTTGTGTAGGTAGACGTGTTGGGGGTCTGTTTATTGAAAATGAATTTGATGAACGAGGTTCGAAGAACTGAGTCACTAAAATGATTCAAACTTCCCATCACTAATGTTCTCCCAGTGCTTGGTGGGTTTCCTCCGAGTGCTCTGGTTTCCAAATGCCGTTTTCACGAAGGAGTCTGTAATAGTGTTTATGAGGGAAAATCCACATGAACATCCAAGTATGTGTCGAACATCTGCATGAAGGTTTCCCAACAGAACATTCCTACAGTGAATACTGGTGCCATTTCTTCCATAGGTAATTGATGCATATACACACCTAGCCATCCACATGGTGTAAAAGAAATGTGATCCATCAGACCAGATGGCCATCTTCCATTGCTCTGTAGACCACATGCCCATTGTAGACATGTTTGGTGGTGTACACAGACCATTTTGAAACTAAGATGCCACCGTGTGTTCTGGCTTGAAATTTGTCAGCAATTTGAGCTACAGTAGATCTTTTACTGGATCAGACCACATGGCCACCCATGACCCTGTCGACATTTTTTCGGGGTTTTCCTTCCTCAGATCTCTTTTGGTATGTCCTGACTACTGCAGACAGGGAACATCCCACAGTTGTTGAGTTCTAACCTCTAGATGTCTAGCCATCCCAATTCGGACCATGTCAAAATCACTCCAATCCGTACACTTGCCAATTTTTTTTCTGCTTCCAACTCACTTTCAGATGCCATTATAGTGAGAAAATCTAATTTATTCACATAATAACAGGGAGAAAACCAGTGACTTATCAGCTGTGATCGAAGGAACTAATGTGTCGCACAGATGGTCGAAGACACTGGAAGTCCTTACTGAAAACTTTTGATTTGTTATATTTTGATAATTGGTAACCTTTGTGGGATGTTCCTGGTTTGCAGTGGTCCGATTGATCTCTGAGAGAAATAAAAAGTCACAATGAGTCAACTTCTATGGCACAGAGTAACTGTTTCATCACACTGTTTCATATTGGTGATGAGTTTTCCATGATAGTGGAACTTAATGACCTGGAACTTAATCATACTGGAATCATCCAGTCAGTCAAACCCCTGTGCCTTTGCATGGATATTAATCTTCTTTACATAATTAGTAATTATACTGTTTATGTTCTGGGTGTTTTATTATTTTGTACACAAAGTACTTTTAACACATTACTCATTATTCTCATGAATCATCCTTGTTTATTTCCAAACAAAACAAAGCTTGTGTCCACAATTTTTTTTAATTCCCTACCTTTTCCACATGTGTGTAAATAATTACAATAAAATCGTACAGCTATATTGAATTACATCAGTCCTCCCTAATGGCAGGGAAAGAAAGAGAAGCTAGTGTACAGAAACCCTCTTTTATGACAGACCTACTTTTCAACTCGGACTTTTTCATCTCACGTTTCAGTGTGTTTTATGAACACTCCTTCAAATGGCAACTGGGAAAAATCAAGCTGCATTAACTGTCAATCAGATCAGCCAGTGTGTTTACAAGCCTCATAAATAACCTTTGAAGGAAAGATCAGGTCTACCTTTAAAATAATAATAATGATTAAAAAAAAGATGAGTGAGAGCTGACTCTTCTGTATCTCTCCACTGCGTATGGAGATGTTTTCCGTGCCTCGTTCCAGTACCCTGAGGTTGGAAAAGTAAGAGTCTTTCACTGTAATAAAAACACTTTATTATACAGAACTATTTGTCAGATGCTAATGCTGATAATCTGACCTTTACCTCCAAGGTTCCTCATGTATTTGCCTATTAAGAGTATAAAAACAGCAAAACATTCTTTTAGTTTATTCAGAGTTTTTTTTTTTTTGCATTCTGGAAATCCCACATTATAGTTAAACAAATCTGAATGGCATGGGGCACCACAGTGTCCTCGCACCTCCAGGGTCGAGGGTTCGATTCCTGCCCCGGGTCTGTGCGCGTGGAGTTTGCATGTTCTCCCTTGGCAGGTTTCCTCCGGGTACACCGGTTTCCTTCCTCAGTCCAAAAAACCTTCAGATTAGGCGAATTAGTGTTCACAAATCGTCTGTAGTGTGTTTAAGTGGTTGTGTGCTCTGTGATAAGCCTCGCGCCCAAAGTCTCCTTAGGAGACTGAATAAACTCTCTCGCATAGGAGACTGAATAAACGGTATAGAAAATAAACTCAGTGGCATGGCACTAAGACGCCACTTTTCTTCTTCTTGTTTTTTTTTTTTTTTTTTTACAAGATGTTCATTTCACTCTTAATTGGGTGAAGAAACACATTTTATAATTTCCATTCGATTTGTATATCTTGGTTACTTTTGTGTATATTTTTATGATTAAAGATTGATTCAGACTATACAAGTTGCACAATAAATAAGAAGAATGTTCATAGAAATGACAAGTGATACCTTTATTCTCTTATCCTTGCACATCTACTTGCAAAACTATTTTAATAATACATTTAAAACAATTTTTTGAAAATTGTTTTGTTCAGCCTGTACTTTTAATATGCTAATTTGGCCCAACCTCCCTTCCATGGCACTGAGGTCATGTGACCTGAGACTGCATTATTATTTCCTGGCGGACACAGAGCCAACTCACAGAAAGAAAAAAAAAATAGAAGCAATAGAAGAAAAAATTACACTTCTTTTGATTTTCGTCATCTTGTTTGTTCTGGCACCTTGTCAGGTGACCATTTTGTTTGCATACTCATTAATATTCAATAGCGTCTGCCAAAGATGGGCGTGTACACAAGATCAGCCTAGTCTGTGATGAATTATTTCAATGTTTATACTGCACAATGTATTTAATTTATTTAAATTAGCTATAATTACTTTGTTTTTTTTTAATATACAGTTTTGGAAAATTACTATCCTAGAAGGGAGATGAATCATATCCCTTTTCAGGACACTCATTGAAATACTTTGAAATTTAAATGTGTGTGTATATATATAATTTTTTTTTTTAAACACATACATTTAAAAGATCCAATGACAACAATGGAAAATTGTAAAAAAAAAAAAAAAAAAAAAAACGAAATTCCTGAATTTCCAAGCATTCCAATAATGCCATTGTACAGGATATTAGAACATTGAACCACAGCTTTTTACCAAACTAAAGTTCACAGCAGAGTAGAAAACCTCAGACTCACCTCACTGGATTTATGTGAACGTCAAAAGCTCAGGCATCAAAACAGCAGACCTTCAGAAGTGCCTGACGAGGCCGAGCTGTGGTCCGTCAATCGAGCGCCAGCTGCCCTCGGGTCAAATTCCAATCAAGGTACTTTAACTGTATTTAATCTAAAAAATCAGCCACTGCGGCCATACAGGAGACAGAAATCCCATCGATCTTAAAAGTTGACTTGAAATCACTTTGAACTGTGACGCTCTTTGTAGTCCACTTACCCCCTATTGGATGGACGTAGATTTACATGGACACCAAAGACCACTTCAGTGTTTTATTTCCATCTGGATTGAACATGTCAGTTGTAGGACAAATGATGCACGATGTTCTTGACAGGAAGGATTTTGCAAGCTGCAGCACTGGAAAAGTTTCTCCAATTTTTCCAGCTTTCCATCCACAAGTTAGATCTCTATCGTACTGCAGCCAGCGTTCGGAAAATCTTGTCTAATTGTGCTGCCCTAGAGTAAAAAAACAATACGCTATATTAGTGTTGTATAGTCATAATAGTGTTATGTTTAATAGGCAAAAACCTGACATGACCATATGTTGTGTATAAAATCTGTCGGCTTCTGGGTCAAGAAGAATGAGTGTATAGACAGAAATATTTATAGGAGGAATGTCTTCTACAGCTTTCTTTTCACTGTTCATGCTGCGCCATATGTTGGCGTAACAATCTGAGTATTATCTGATCTTTTGCATGTATGTGAAATTACAGACACTCACGATGGGCTACTGTTAATGCGGTTGACAAGAAAGAGAGCGAGGGCGGCTCCTCCCACCCAGACGGAACGGTCAGATCAAGTATTTCTCACAGAAAAGTACTGCATTAACACATGTTTTGCTCTACATATGTTTATTCTCTTTGTGTTTTCGGAACAAAAACAGAAAAAAGAAGGAAAAAAAAACTAATGTCACACAAAACTCCAAAAATGGGCTGGACAAAATTATTGGCACCCTTAATTTAATATTTGGTTGCACATCCTTTGGAAAAAATAACTGAAATCAGTCGCTTCCTATAACCATCAATAAGCTTCTTACACCTCTCACCCGGAATTTTGGACCACTCTTCCTTTGCAAACTGCTCCAGGTCTCTCATATTGGAAGGGCGCCTTTTCCCCAACAGCAATTTTGTGTTGGTATGTGGCATTTATATTGGGTAAGAACCCAATGGGACTGCCAGGAATGCCATGAAAGTGAGTTTGTTGAGCATTTACCTCTCGTGAGATAAAATATATAAGGGAGCGGGTAGATATGGTGGCACAGCTCCAAGAGTAGAAAGCAATGTTAAGAATCTTTCAGAATAGGGAGTCACTGATCAGGGAAGGAAAGTGACGGATAAAGCAGATGAAGAGCTCAAGGCACAGAACAAGTCAAGACAAGATTATGGAAGGAATTTTAAGGAGGGCTGGTCTGGAAAATAGTCTTTAAGACTATAAGACATGAAGATGAGGCCGAATGAGAGATATACAGTTGATGGTAACGTAACCTATCTAGAGAAGCCCTGTACTTTTAATACTCGAAGAGGAGTACTTTCACTCCAGTACACAAGTAAGGAGCACTTTTACTTGAGTAGTATTTGCCCTAGAGAATCCCTACTTTTACTCAAGTACGCGATTTGTGTACTTTGCCCACCACCAATTGCTCATCCTTGAAAAATTAAATCTATAGGTGATTGTCAAACAATTAAGAACTGATAACAGAATAAAGATTTGGCCTTGTGGTGTGGAATGTTTTCCTTGTGTTAGTAATGTGAAATAATAGAGCCCCCTAGTGGTCATTTAGCAGAAGAAAAATATTTCGATCAGACTCAAGGCACATGGATTACTTTTAATTAGAAATTCTAACCTTAATTTAATATTTCTACAAGAAAAAATAGCCACACTGAGGGGGGGGGTGTTCATGCTGTTTTTAACAAATAAAGCACAAGACGGCAGCGATCAGTGTTGAGTGGCTTCATAAGTATACACACCCACTGTAAAAGACCAAGTCGGTTCCACAACAATGTTAGAAATGTCCTTTAATATCCTTTAATAAACGTAAGAAATAATACAATACAGCCGGCCCCATGCCTGATTCTGCCTCTGGGGCAGTCTCTCAACAACAAAAATCCTGTACACTCGTAAAAAGGAAAAAAAAATCTATTAATTGTAGCGAAATCATGATGGAACGTAAGATTGGTTCAGCAGGGCTGTGATTCAGTCCGACAGTGCTAATTGTGGGGTCACTTCTTGGCGTAGGTGATCTTCATGGCACAGGTGGCGGTGATTCGGAAACCCTGTAGCGCATCCTTGGCGACTCCCGCCTGGGCTTCGCTCTCGAACTCAACGAAGGAGATGTCGTGTTTTCCGGGGACCAGACGGACCTCTTTGAACCCGGGGAACCTGAGAAGGGAAGAAAGAGGGTGTATATAAATGTACAAGCATTCCAAGTCTAAGCAGTACTGAATCTGGATGTACGCAGATCTGCAGATACGTTCTGTAATGTGATTTTATTTTTGCATGAAACAGGATTTTTTTTTCTAAACCTACAAGAACCCAAAAACTCTTTAATGTTCAGGGAAAAGTTCTTTATTCAGCTTTATCCTTGACCTTAACTCATGATGTCCATAAGTGACATTTTACTGCACATGGTCTTGCTAATGACTGGACATAGTTTCTACATTCCACTTCAAGTAATTTTATATATATATATATATATATATATTTTTTTTTTTAAGTTAAAAGCTTAAAGTTTACTACTGAAAGTATTTAACATTTTTACATATAACCTCTTATATTTATATTTAACCTGTTCTGATTGCATTTCTTGAACACATTGATATAAAACAAATTAAAAGAGAATATCACTCCGACATGTGCCACAGGGCTTTGACAGTAAGATTTTCAAGGAAAATGTCACGTGCCGTCTTTGAATTCTATGTCGTCTATTTGGTCTGTGTTATGCCCCCCATAATTTCCCAAAAGGGCCCAGACTCATTTCTCTTTTAAGGGATATTAAAAACTAATTGTGAGGCTTTTAAGTGATGCCAATCAGACGAGTGAAACTCTACTCACTGGTTAAACAGCATGGACAGCATCATCTCGTTGGTCTCCTCCGGTAGGTTGGTGAGGAAGAGGATGTAGTTAGGAGGATTATCAGGAACCTGCAACATGACAGAGAGAATCTTCAGTACACTGCTATGGTACAAATCTTACATGAAACACAGCACACAAAAAAAAGCGAAAGAGACATGTTGCATTTGTTCTTGTACCTGGACTGTAGCTGGTGGAGGTGGCTGTGTGTTTACTGCATTCTGGAAGGAAAAAAAAATTATGCATCAACAACATTACGTAAATCTGATCAGATGAACATGTACAAGGTCTTTTAGCAGAGCTACAAATAACACTGACTGCTGAAACAAAAATACCTAATAATAACAATAATAATCGTTTAAACTCACCACTGTTTTTTTGGCGGCATTGGCTGCTTGCTCCTGAGCCTTCTTCTTCTTCTCCTTCTTCTTCTCTTTGTCTCCATACGTGCCTCTCATCTTAGCTACAATGTCAGAGTCTGTCTTTGCATACTGAATTCTCTGAAAAATTGGAACATCAGTGTTAATATCTCACGCCAATCCCACCTTCAGACTCTGGGAGGTGAAAATAATTTCCACCTGGGTCTGGTCTGAACCACATCTATGTCACAGCGTGACAGCATCACATGTACACGAACATCTAATGTTAATTTAGAGTTAAAGATCCATAGATATGGGAATCACAAGTTATACAATATTAACACGATACACCGGGGCTGATTCAATTACAACAGCGATTCTATCAGAAAGTATCATGATTTTATAAACATCCCGATTCGATATTACATTTTCCCTGATTTAGTTAAATTTTTTTACTTTTAAAAATGTTTAATGATTAATTAAATGTTGTTCGTTCCTTATAACATTAATAAAAGTGCAGCATTTAAACAATACAAACTTCAACTACAAGAGTATAGATTGTTACTGAGCAGCGCATATCTCAAAACAGTGAGCGCACAGGTCAAGTGGCTGAGAGCCTGCAGCTTTTAACATGCGATTTTCAACTAATTAGTGCTCACAGTGTTTTGAGCGTGTTGGAGACTAATTCGCTCACAGAGACTGGAGAAAAAGGCAGATCGGAGGCTTTTAACCCACATGATTACTGATAATCCTGTTGCACCATTCGAAAATTATGATTTCTGATGGTTCATCTCTATTATAAACGTAAGAGGTTAAAAAAAATTAGATATAATATAAACTGAATTGACATCGCTACAGATCGGGAGGCAACAGAAGAGAACCCTGAGAAAACTTGAAAGGAAGTTTCAGTGAAACTTCACAGTAAACTGACGTCAGGCTCAAGCCATCATGGAAGTCCACACACACACTCGCACAACAACAATCTCTGAGTGATCTGAAAAACTCACCATGGGTTTGTTGTAAAACGGGAAACCTTGCAGCTGTCTCAGTGCGTTTGTTGCTGCTGCGAGCTCTTTGAACACTACAAACGCCTGGCCTCTCATTTTCATCGTCTTCATGGCGACGACCTCGATGATCTGGCCGAACTGAGAGAACAGGGCATAGAGCGACCGCTTCAGCTCTGAGGATGGAATAAAAGCAGGGGAAAAAAACTAATTAGCAAAATGTATTCAAAATGTTCTAGGAGTTTTCATGAAATTACTCGAATTAAGGTATTTCTACTCTCTCTCTCTCTCACACACACACACACACACACACACACACACACACACACACACACACACACAACCCAAAACTATATTTCAAAACAACGTAATGTTTTTATATGGTTTTATATAAATGCTCGTGCTGATATCTGAGGAACTTTTAAATGATCCAATTTTCCATTCAAAAACTAGTTAGAGAAAACAAAGCATTATCCCAGCATGCAACATTCCACACGGTTCCATGGCGAACTATCCCGCGAGCTCGTCAATTCTAAACCCATACGCAGTCTTGTAGTCACAGTGACTCAGCACACGCACCTTCCTTCTTCACGCGATCGTTCAGGTTGTTGATGTATATCGTGTGATTCGGTCGGATGTCCATGTTGCCTTTCTTTCACCTGCGATTATTAAAGATTTATTACGCTTCGTTTAATTCATTTTAGAAACAAATAACACACTTAAGTTCTCTAGCAAACAAACTGACAACGTTTAACTAAACTCGGACTGTAATTATTTCATTATTCTTACTAAAAATAATGAATAAGTCTGAAACTTACCACACTTACTACACCGGAAACGTTTCAGAAGCGCACTTCCGGTTACTGCTGCGCTTTTTGATGACGTAAACGCGTTTGTTCCACCGCCCTCTGTAGGGGAGGATGAACGGCACTTTGTGTTTCTACATAATAATAATAATAATAATAATAATAATAAGTGAACATGTTAATCGGTTTAAAATTCAATTATGAAACAATTTCTGAAGAAATTAGCAGAAAAATATTTATTTATTAAGGTATTTTTTATTTAAAATGTTACATTTATTATTAAGAGAAAAAAATCGTAATAATTCTGAGACAGTCTTATATTATTATTGTTGTTTTATTATTATGATTATTAGTATTGATAATAATAATAATAATAATAATAATAATAATAATAGAAAACCACAAATATTTATTGTGTCTACATTGAACGAAACACTGATTTTATCCCCTTTAATTTTTTTGTTTATTCTGTGTATTCTTAGTTACTTACATATTCTTTGTTAAATTTGCTACACTGTATGTCTATTGTTATTGTAAAATAACTGTAAAAAATATGAGAGAAGTTTTTAGCAGTAAAAAAAATCATACTTTATTAAGGTTAAATTATTAAGGAGGAAATATTAATATTTAATAATAAAATAATAATTGCATTATAATAATGTGAGTCATAGGCTAACACTGAGGCCATTTTTTTGTCAAACTGTAACATATGATGCACAATGGGACATCATTCTCAAAAGGTTATGAATTGTGAAATCTTGATTCTTGTTTTTTTTTTTATTATTCATTTTTTTATCACAGTCCTCAAACACTGCAGTAAGGAATGTGAAAAAAAATTATCAGTCTATATTAACTATTTGTTTTTATCATATTGCAGAATACTTTGTGCCCACTTATCATGAAGTTTAATTTTACATTTGGCAAAATGTAAATTATCAAAAGTTTGGACACACCTTCTAACCCCATGTTCTTTCCTGATTTGTACATTGATACACTGTGAAACAATACTGAAGGTGTCCAAAATATACAATAATCATCTTTAAACAGTTTATATTGAGATGTTTCTGCTACTTATGATCTGTAAATCCTTCATAATGGCTCTAATCTGAGGTGCGGTTGTTACATTAATTGGAGATTTCTGAGGCTGGTGACTCTAAATGAACTTCTCCTCTGCAGCAGAGGTAAGTGTTGGTCTTGCTTTCCTGGGAAGGTCTTCATGAGAGACAGTTTCATCATGGCGCTAGATGGGTTTTATAAACACACTTGACAATACTGTTCTTGCAGCTTAGTTTTGAAAAAAAAAAAAAAAAAAAAACTGGTGCGGTATCATCTTAACCAGATAAGTGGTTTGAGTGGCACTTTATAAACCAAGTCACACTAGGAATCAATAATACAAACAACATTTGTGTAAAAATGTAAATGTTAAAAAATACATATTTTATTATTTGCATATTAAGAAGTTTGTTCCTTGTAAAGAATACAGTCAGTCAAATATGCAGATCTTGACTGTGACATCAACAATGTGTGTCGGTGTGTGTGACTACACAGTGCGTTTGCGTGTTCAGAGTGTATCGATGCTCTGTAATCTGCGCTCGGAAAAGAAGCGGTGTGTCTCTCGTGTGTGCGCGTTGTTGGCAGGTTTGCTGTGGCTGAAATATGACAACACGGACGTGTTGTTCTTTCGAGCTGCTGCTTTCTCTCCATCTTCCTCGTCATCATCCCTACACACACAAACACAGAGTTGAAACTATCTGACTACAGCAGCATTGTAACTTCCAGTACCATTCTCACGCAGGGTGATGTTCATCCCCCTGCTGGTGAACTCACCAGTGCACCGGGACCGCTTTGCTATCTAGAAGAGTCTGGGCTGTGCTCCAGCTGAAGCGCACAAATTGAGGGTAACCGAACACCGGGTCCAGATACTTCAACAGCCAGCTCTTAGTCTTTGGATCTAAACACACAGAGGCATGTTTTTTTTTTTTTACCACATTTATCAGGACCTTATTTTGACCGCATAGCTTTAACCTCAGAAACCAAGAGAAACCCTTTCACACACTTGAACACACAGTCATGATGGAATAAACACAAACTCATAACAGCTGATATAGTAAAAGATGTGTATTTGTGCTTTATCGGCATAATGTTACGAATTAGGCTAAATGAAGGTAGTTTCACACTCACAGTGTGTGAAGTGATCAGAGAAAGAATTAAACACTTTAGGGTGCGCAGCTTTTTAAAAAATCCCATGACCTGCGTGAGCTGTTACTTTGCTACAGAAAATTTATCACATTCGGCAGAAATTATCCTGAGTAATAAGTCAACAGCGCTGTGGTTTACTGCAATCTACAAGGAGCGTTCAAGTCAAACCAGGACTTGTGATGAAATTTCTTATTAATGAAGGAGTCAAAGTGATGAACGTTTACAGAAGAATTCAAGCACAGTATGGTGATGAGATTCTTAGCTGAAGTAAAATTTTTAAATGCTGTAAACGTTTTAAAGAATGCAAGTCTGTGAACAACGATTCCGTCTGAGGTGACTCTAAACCCAGTGCAATCGTTCCTGTAAACATTCAGAGAGGGGAGTGGTTGAGTGGCTCCAAGACATTTCCACAGGTTTGGGTCATTAAAGGATTTTCTGGGAGGCCAGCGTTTCAGACGTGAATCAGACAGGTAGTCCGATCATGAGAAAACTTTCCACATTTTTTGAAGAGTCATTTTTTCCCAAATTTTATCCGCACCCAATTTCCACCCCTCAATGCAGCACTCCTCCATCAAGGCTACCAGTCAGGGAGGATCTATCACATGTTTCCTCCGAGTCAGATGGCGCCAGCGAACCGCATGTTTTTCGAACAGCACAACTCGTATCACAAGCAATATCCACTCCTTCCGCTCCCATCATCTCACTATGGTGCCTCCCATCCCCCCCCCCCCCAACTTTCAGCTGCGAGAGGCTACAGCATCACCCTGGATAGGAACTTGCCATCTCTGGATGATAGAGTGAGCACTTTACCGATGCACCACTAGGGGCGAAAACTTTCCACCTTGATGGTATCCAAGCACTTGTGAAACACTGGGATAAGTTCAAAAGTGTATCGGGGGTTATATAGAGAAATACAGGGAAGTTTACTCTCATAACTGTGTTCTGTTATTTTGCATCATCAAAAATCCCGGTTTGACTTGAAGTAAACCGTGTGGGTGTCCTATGTTTAGTAAACGTTTAGACAATGGGAATAAACAGTGCAGACCGTTGGGGTATCCTGAGCCGTAATCGGTGTCCACGTCTCCTAGATCTTCTGCAAACTTCCAGCCTTTCACTGCGTGGTCTCGAGCCACCTGCGAGACGAGAAATAAACCAGGATGGTTCTAGATTGGTATCTGACGAGTTTCATGGAACAGATCGTCCACAATGTCAGACGATGTATCATGCATCATCGATACCAAAACCTTAAAACTAAAACGCACTTCGAGGAGTTATCCTGCGTTTCGTCCTACGGGTACTGACCTTGGCGCAGATGCTGGCGGCGCTGACGATGGGGAACAGGGAGTCAGCTTTGGGCCGGACGGTCACCTTCACACCGGGAAAGCGCTGAGACAGTTTCTCCTCATACTTCTCCGCCGGACCCACCGTATCCACAAACACCTGACCAAACACACATCACACAAATCACAGTGACATGTCGGAACCTGGCCTTGTAGCTCCACTGCGACACTAGAGTTACATTAGCAACATTAACTACTTATGTAAGGGGTAATGTAGTCGTCTTTCCCACCTCTTTGAGCTGCACGCCACTTTCCAGAGCGTACTGCACCAGCCCGATGGCAGCATCGTGGGACAGGGCGTTTAAATTATATTTCGCTCTAATGGGAAAGAAAGAAACAGGTAAAGATAATTTTTATTAAAGCACCACACACACACGAGAGCTGTGTGGATATCTGTGTTAGTGCGTGTGTACCTCTGTAACATGCTGGTGGAGATGGTATTGGGTGAGAGGACCTGAAGAGCCCAGCCCACAAAGCTCTTGGCCTTGTCCAGCTTCATGAACAGATTCTCTCTCTCCGCCTCGCTCAGAGTCTTCGAGTCTAAACACAAAATCAGAAAGAAGCATGACAACACACTCACAGGATTATATATCTGATACAGATCACACGAAATGGCCGGACGACTCTTCACACAGTTTCTCATAACTAATGCATGTTTCTGTTGCTTAATCGTTTCATTGTTGCTTTTAGCGGTTGAATCAGATTTCTTTCTCTGATTCTCTTTATCTTCTTGTTTTTATATCACTGCAGTGCTAGACAACCAAATCTAATTGGTGGAAAGGCATTAAATCATTTTCTATGAAAAATAGCTTGTTCTAACACCTTATCGTTTCCATAGTAACAGATGACAATTCACACATCACCACACCGACTAAAAAATCAATAATAATACGTTTTTTTAAAAACAAATTTTCATTTGTAACAGAGATGGACCGATCGATCAGCCACTGATCAGAACTGGCCAGCCTCAGATATAAACGATTCTGCACCAAGCGGCACAACGGGAAAAACATTTTTATGCCATCACATCATCAAAAATCATACTTGTTGAAAGCCGCAAATCTGCCTTTTCCTCCAAACTCTGTGAGCGAATTCTGTGTGTAATTCAATTAAATTATTGGAGTTTGTATGAAATATGAATGTGTATGAAACCACTTGTTACACCGGATTACACCAGTGTCAAAATACCACAAGCGATAATTAGAAGCCGCACGCGCCTGTGTGCTCACAGACACTCAACCCAGGCGCTCACTTTCAGGTGGAGTTTTAAGGCATTTGAGGCGGTAAAACATCATCGTGGTACACTCTGAAATCGTCAGTCATTGTCTATACCGATTTATCCTGTATTCAGGGTCTGGAGCCTATTCCAGGAGACTTGCGGCACGAGGCGTCAGAGGGCACAGGGTGCCAATCCATCGCAGGGAACGAACACATACACTCACTCACACACTATGGGAAATTTGGGAACAACAATTAATCTAACTTACATGTCTTTGGACTGTGGGAGGAACCCCACCAGGCACAGGGAGAACATGCAAACTGCATGCACATAGTGACGAGAATTGAGCCTGGTCGAGAATCGAACCTGGACCCAGGAGGTGCAATGCGACAGTGCTAACAACTACACCACCATGCCGGCCACACTCTAGAATATTCATACATTTTCATCGTGTGGAGTAGGAGCGAAAAGTTGTTTAGAAATAATAATTATGGAGGATGACAGAGATACGCGCTGCTTAGTTAAATGTTAAACTCTTGTATTTGAAGTTAGTTTGTGTTGTTTAAATGCTGTGCAGTGAGAAAACCAATGTTATAAGGAACGGGCTGCATTTAATTTATCATTTTTTTATGGTTTAAAACTGTAACAAAATCAGGGAAAATGTCATTAAATCTGGATTTTTGTCAAATTTTATAATATCGCTTCAGGTGAGTGAGTGACACATCCAAAGCTGACCTGCCACTTTCAGGTTCTTCAGGTCCTCCTTTTTGGACACAGGACAGTAACAGATTCCATATACCATGGGTCCTAAAGGGACAGGGACACAGTGACACAGACAGGGACACAGTGTTAACACCTTCAACAGACCAACACTTTAGTAATCAGTAACACCCAGAGAGTTATTAATAAATGTTTTTTTTTTCCTGACCCAGGACAGGTCCTCTGCCTGCCTCGTCAATGCCCAGACAGCAGTCTTCAGTCGTGCACAGCTCAGGAACAGGAGAAGACAACCGACAGCTGACTGAATTATCCTTCTCAAACTCCCTTAGGTCCATTTCTGGGTGAAGTTTCTGATATTTGTGACGATAGAAAGCCTTTAAATACCTTTACAAATGAACGTACTAGTAAACACTACCGGGCCGAATTCCGAATCGCCGCCAACTCCCTATAAAGATGCCCTACACAAGGTGGCGTCCGCGCTCTACCTAGTGCGCTACCCGTTCAAAACTGGCGCTATTCAGGACACAACCCACTTTATCGACGCTTTCTAACTCATATACACAGCGCACTTGTATAGCAAAGTCCAAAAACCGCCACATACGCATATATATTTGTTGCTGTGTATTATCCCCAAGAAAGTATAAAGTGCAGAAATAAAGAAAAAACTAATTTCACATAAATTAAGCTAAGACAAACAGAATGCCCGTTGCAGCGCGACACTAAAGAAGCGGAATCTGATTGGTTGAAGCACCCAAGCCCGGGAAAACTCCGTCTGATGTCATCTTCAAGCGCCACCATATAGTGATTTCAGTGGGCAGCCAGCAGAAAACAAATTAAAATGAGGTTTTAATGAAAAAAAAAATAAATAAATAAATAAATAAATAAACCTCAAGTGCAGTTAGTTCATGAAGCATATTAATGAGTTAAACATTATATACATTTACATCTTGGCCTGTATTTATTCATTGTTTGTGATTGCCTTGAATGCATTTGAAATGGATGTCTACTCATTATAACATTATGATTAAAAATAAAATAAAAAAGTGAACAGCTGAAACAGCTCTACAACCCTAACAATAATCTAATATAAATGGAATAACTTTGTGTGTATTTTTTTGTTTATTACGTTGTTAGAAGGTAGATGATGACATATATTAAGATGTAGTACACCTCTAGGTCCTGGTGTTCGATTCCCACATTGGGTCTGTGTGCATGGAGTTTGCATGTTCTCCCCCAACTCGGTGGGTTTCCTCCGGGTTTTCCGGTTTCCTTCTACAGTCCTGACATGCAGATTAGGCTAACTGGCGTTGCCCATAGTGTGTGAATGTTGATAGATAGATAGATAGATAGATAGATAGATAGATAGATAGATAGATAGATAGATAGACAGATAGATAGATAGATAAGTATATGTATGTATGTACTGTATGTATGATAGATAGACAGATAGATAGATAGATAGATAGATAGATAGATAGATAGATAGATAGATAGATAGATAGATATGCTCTATCCCTCTACAGACCACACAAGAAAAAGTATTACATATTACAGTATAACATTCCTTCTTTCTGCTTTTTGGCGTATCAAATGGTCTGTGAAATCTGATGCTAATGGGATACAAAATTGTAATGCCTTATAATTCTCAATAAAAAAAATCTACTATATTTTAGTCTAGAATTAATTAACAGTTAATACGTTGGCTTAGTGGTTAACACCTCCAAGTGTGCGTGGAGTCTTCACCTCCCACTAAGCATGGGCTTCCTCCCACAAGTCCAAACACTAGATTTTTGAAGATTAGGTTAACTGAAATTCCCAAATAGTCAGTAGTGTGTGTGTGTGTGTGTGTGTGTGTGTGTGTGTGTGTGTGTGTGTGTGTGTGTGTGTGTGTGTGTGTGTGTGTCTTTCTGTGCTCTGTGAAGGATTGGCACCCTGTCCAGTATATCCCAGTTTGTGCCTCCAAGTCTCCTTGGATAGGCTCAAGGCCCCTGTGACCCTGTACACAGGATAAGCTGCAGGAGATGTTTGAATGAACAAATTAATTAACTCCTAATACCTGGATTTATTATGATTTGAGATAA
>JAAGKR010001074.1:0-144103 GCA_011419295.1 Clarias macrocephalus
ACACACAGGTAAACTGGAAGCCAGCCAAATTGTTGCACTGCTTCAATGGCAGCATAGCCCCAGGGCAAGCTAAACATGATATCCCCATATCAAACCCAGGAGAGCTAAATGAAGGCCAGACAGCCCCAGGACTCATCCAGGCCTGGAGCTGGGGTTAATGTTGGGCCTCACCTTCTGCGGCTTCTCATATCCCGTTCCCTTTCGCGTGTGTGTGTGTGCACGTGTGTCCGAGTGTGTGTGTAGGCATGCACAAGCAAGTAGTTCTCTGCACATACCGTGGCCTTGCCAGGAGCTGTGTTTTACCTGTCACATTGCTCCGTTCCTTCCACTTTATCTTCCCGGGATGTGAGCAGGATTCCCTCCTTTTCAATACTGATGCTGGTGGGGGATCTGTGATGCACTTCACTCTCTCTGTTAATTTCTTCCAGTCCTGAACTGAGTCCTGGGCCTGAGACGTGACCCGGAGCCTCGGCTTTTCGGTTGGACTGTCATCAATCTCTCTGCCTGAGCCAGGATCAGTGAGATCACCACATGGCGGTACTGTGGAGCCCTGCTCAGTTCCACGGGAGCCCGGCTCTCTCTTTTTTTTTATTTTTTATTTGCCTCTTTTCCATTTGCCTGTCGGAAAAATGGACTAACCTAATGCTGTAATGTGCTTCTTAGCATTCTCTTGCTTAGCTTTCTGGCAGCAATGGGAAACTACAACATCATTCCAAAACATCACATGCAACTTAATACAAACTAAACAGCTTTTACATTCCCTGCTTATAGCCTCCACAGGAGTCACTCCTTGGCTATGTGGCTCCACAAGGGTTTCATCTGATACCTATTTTAGTTCACTGTCATCAATCTGATGTTCATGTTGTTAAATATATTTATGCTCTTGTCATACAGTGCTGGTGTGTATGCCGTAGTAACTACATGAACAGAGTTTTACGCGAGTTAACATGAGCTCCGATTACAAAACTGCTGATTACTGCGTCTGGTGGATCCCAGCATGTAAAAAATTATCTGCGACTTCCTACATACATACAGTCAAGACATACGTGGATAGATCGAGTGAGTATGTATGTGAGTGAGTTACCGTTCAGGAGGTTGATGGTGAGATTACCGCACTGCCAGTGGAAAGAGAAGACCGTAGAGCGAACACATGTGCATGCCAGCGTTGGCCGTTCGGTTATTGATGAGCCCGGCTTCGGTTCTGTGGCGAGAGCTCTCTTTTAAGATCCGTCTCACCACAGAAGAGAGGTCTGCATTCCCTCTGCCTTCGTCATCAAGGATCTGTGGGACAGATGATATGGATTTTCTGCGGCCAGGCAGTAGTGTGCGTGTTGCGTTTGAAGAACCTCGGAGGGTGACGTAGACCGAGAGCGACACAAATGCAGTGTGGGATTGTAAATGTCATTTACCGAGATGCTCTTCCACAGCAAAGACTTTATGCCCTTTTATTTGTTTATTAAATTACAGTTCACTCAAGGTTCATCTAGATCAGGGCTTCTCAAACCTTTTGGATCATGGGCCTCTTTTAACTGTCAAATAAATTTCACAGACTTCTTCACGGAACAGATTTATTTTTATGAACATAATCCGGCTATTTAAATATTAGGCTAATTATTCAAATGTGTACGGTTATGTTCGTGCTCTAACCCTAGAGCCGCTTCGATTATGAAACTTTCTAACAAAAGAAGACAAAACGTTCATGTCTCCAGTACGTTATTCATAAGCATACTTGCTTTTTGAGTTGTTGGAGTCTGGATTAAACCCAATCAACACAAGTCAAACAAGCTAATAATTATAAGAACTGGATAAGAATTAAAATAATATGATAATGGTGTGTTATGATTTCTGGGAAGAAAAAGTTTACAGAACTCTAGTTATGGTTCATGGGCCTTACTTTAAGACTTATTGATCTACATAATATTGGAAGCATCATTCACAGCTCATGACATTATCACCATAGAGGAATGATTTAATTGAACTTCCATTATGATTGTAAGGTTTATGATGAAAACGTAGTAAAGTAAGCCAACAAAGACACCTGATGAAATAAATCTGGATATTTGGCTGTCGTGCCAGGGAAAATATGACTATTAGATCTCCGAAACCTTTTTGGAGTTAATACTAGCCAATGCATTTAAAAACGCTTGATCCATTTATTTTGTAGTTTGTTGATCTAAAATCGTAGATTACTGCATTGTATTTTTTAAAGAACAAAAAGGGCAGCAAAGTCTATGCTCAATTAAGCCGTTTAGCAGAAATACAGCGAATGAATCACTTTGTCAATCGATGTTCTCAATAATTAAATGCCGGGCAATAGATTTTCTGTTTGGAGGCTGTCGATATGAATGAAATTTATAACTACGGCCAAACAGGAAGTCAATTTTTACTGCAATTCAATTTTCGACTGGAACACGTATAATGTGAATATGGCCATAAGCGGAATATTAGAGCCCGACTGAGTTTTTTTTCCCAGCCGGCCTGATCAATAAATTAAGGTAAAAGCAGTGGAGCTCTGGCGGACGTACACATGGAGTAAGACTCACGGTGTTTTCAGAGGTTATCCTTTATAAAATCAATACACGGTGCAGTAATATGATTGTGTGTGTATTATTTCACAATTTACAGGTGAGTGCGTCATATGAGATACGCGTCCGTAAACGCAGCTGCAGTCCCACATCCAGTTTTAAGATTCCTCTAGGACCGTGTGTCCCTCTGGACAGCATAAACACAATCACACTCATCTGGATTTCTAGCTCAAAGCTATTTACACATATTAAATATAATGAAGAAGAAAAAAAAAATAGCTCACATGACGACTGCAGTCTGAAATGCCTCAGAAAGAGACGTCTTTATACACAGCTATCATGCCGTAGGCTGTGATGAGCTGGAAGAGCTAGTAAACCGCAGGTGATGACAGAGGTCTGGATATATGCAAGTACTTGAGCTAAAGCAAATAATCTGAACAAACAAAAATATGCAATGAAGCTGTCAGAGTGGGGATCCGGACATGGCTCCATGTAAATCACCCAGTTATCATAATATTACACCTCTTCAACTCGACTTCCCCAGAGAAGCAGAGAAAGAAGGGGAGAGAAGTGAGAGAAACTAAAATACCTCACTGTGTAAATCATAGCCGCATTACCACTTGCACTACTCCTGCTGTCCAACTAGGGGACATCAGGATGATGAGTTCTAGCATGACGATCTGGCATGGGCCACATTCCGGCTCTAATTTTACTGCCCGAGTGCACGAGCAAACACACTGAATGTTCATTCCTGTCAGGGAAGAGTTAAACAGCCGAAGGTCTGCTTCTGGGACTCCATTTTCAATCCTTCTAGACACTTCATTGGTACAGCAGACCAGCAGGAGAAGAAAGAGCTGTTGATGGAATGCAGCCATTTCAGTGACCTTGTGGCTCTCCCTCAGAGGAAGGCCGGAGACAGGTAGATATATGGCCAGTTTGTTATTGTGAATTCCAGATCCTGCGATTATCTCGGACTCCACTTCTGGAGTTTTTTAATCTCGGATTCCTCAGTCGGTTCACCCAGGGTGCTGTTGCTGCCTCGCACTCACCTTTCCCTGACCTAAATGCTTTTTTTTTTTTTTTTTTCACTGTCTAGCAAAAAAAAAAAAGGGCAAAGGGAAAAAAAAGTACACCTTACAGATTCCAGGGCCAGGCTCGAGTTTCATTTTAATGTCCGTTTACATGTGGGCTGGTTGGCGGGGGAGATGGAGGAGGAGGAGGAGGAGGAGGCGGGGGAGGAGGCGGGGGAGTCCCCCTTCGCAGCCATTAGTTTTACAGATGAGTGCTGATGTCACAGACTCGGCCATCGCAGGCTGGCTGACATGAAGCAGCAGCGTAGCCGGTGCCAGGGAATTTATTTTCCCTGTTGACTAAGCATCAAAACTTTCAACCTCTTATAGAGTGTGATAGACAAAGACAAACACATCACTCTTCAACAGGCACGCTGAAATTCGGCCAGCATCGAGACAAAAGAGAATCGGTTACGGCGCTGTGCTGATTGCAAACACTATTACTGTCGTGAAGTGTAATAAGATTCCGTGAATGTATGTTTGGATTAGGTGATTACAAACTTCTTTTCCTTTTTAACTGTACTCATGCACCAGCACCAGGCCATAGGATAAGAGTTCAGGGCTGCCAAAACACAATTTTTCGACGGAGTCGTAGGTGAATAAAAGAAGGGGGAAAAAATGGATTATGAAAATACACACAGCTGGCAAGATGCAAAAACAATAGGCCAGCTGTTTCTTTTTTAGAGTAATGGTCCTCAGACCCAACTAGACCTGATGAGGTCAGGAGAGTTAGTGCTCTTGTAAAGCTACAGGCGAGATGAAAAGAAGAGAACGTTTCTCTAATGGAGGCAGAGCGGTACCTGTTTTTACAGTAGTCCTGGATTGCAAGGGTGTCCTTCACATTGTAAAAGTTGACCATTGTCTACTTTAAATAGTGCGGAAAACTCGATCGCAACCGCAATACCATTTTCATAACCCCCAAAAGTAAAAAAGCAAGACGACAGCATTTAAAGCTCTCGTTCAGACACTTTGACAGCTGCTATCTGATTTCAAACTCAACTGATTAGGGTTACGTCTGCTTCACTATGGCATGCGGCTATCCCCTTACACGATCAAGGCATGACATTCGCTGTGTGAGACAATCACACTTACCGCTAGCGAGGTTTTAGACAGCTTTAGGGAAGCTGACTGTTTGCCTAAAGACAAACAGGCTCCTTATAACACGATCAAAGGCAAATAAAATATATTTATGGTTTATTGAAGTCGAGGTGTCAGTTTGTAACGGACAGAAAAAGAAAAAAACCCAATGTTGGCCAAAATTCAGCCACAGCACCATTTAATGGCTTTTCTCAGATAGCCGCGACCAATATTATACTATGTCTGTAAAAGCTAAACAGAATTTAGGCATCGATAAAACATCTCCTTAAAAGATAGACGAGTGCACTATACGTTTACTTTTATACCCTTTAAAGAGAAATTCGATGAAGACGTGTGTGTTTATACAAGAAATGTTTTGTCCCGACTGTAAAAGTAACTACTGAACTACTATGAACATAAAGCAGGCAGAGATCCATAGGCATCACCTTAAACAAGGACTTCGAGTGTACTTCTTTCTCTTCATACTATATAATACTACATTTATGCGCCCATTTATACGGCAGACTTTCAAGGGATAAATCTTTACTAAGGAGTATAAAAGGATTCTTTGAATGGTGACAAGATAAAGCATGGATTTATGAACTTTTTCACATAATCAATATACTTGTAATATAAAAATGAAAATACGTCTTTGGCATAAACATGTCTGAATTGAATGCCTGACTTTTTTGGTGATTTGGGCGCTGTCATACATATCCCATAATCCTGTGCATTCCCTTCACTCTGAAAAGATGGACAAATATGTGTATTTGTAACTATTTTTACATTTTGGATACCGAGATTGGATACTGAGATATACTGGTGTCGTCACAGGATATTAATTTTATCTCCACCAACAGGAAACGCTTATGTCTCTTATGACTTTTAAGGTTAAGGACCGTTTCCATACTGTACGTTTGTAACGTAGTGTAGCAGCATGATGATATGTGCCGCCTCCTGTGCCCATTATAAAGCATTTCCATACTAGAATCTTCATATATTTATATTTCAAAGCACTATTACTATAAGGCATTTCACATACTGTAGCTTAGAGTTCCCTGGTTCGGACCTGAACTCAGGTTACTGCCTACTGTATGTGGAGTTTCTGTAACATTGTGTGCGCCGGCTTCCTCCTGGGTCTCAGGTTTCCTCCAAAAAGCATGTCTGTTAGTGGACTCGAACTAAATCGCTCCTGGATGTGAACGGGTTTGTTCATGCTGACCGGCGACAGATCCAAATCAAAGCTGACCAGGATAAATCGGTTCCTAATGATGGATCAAGGACTAACAGAATAGGCAGTGAGGCATCAAAGCAGCTGCTTTCTGTTTTGTACACACTTGATATATTCTTCTTGGGCACTGGCCAGACGTTAGGAACAGCATATTGACACGTGTTTAAGGTTTGTTGCTGTACGCATGCTGAGAACTGTGGAATGTGTAAGTTCGCTCTGTCTACACTGCCGAACCGCAGGGCCGAGACTGTAAGCGAGGCTCCCGGCACACTTCACTAACTGCATGTCTGCGCATCATTCCTTTGAAAAGTTTGTCAGTGTGACAGCGTCACAGGGGTTTTTGACGCCGTCTGTCATGCTCAAAATCACGCCTGCTTCTGTCGCCGTCAGCTCTTATCACCACTCATTCCTTAAGTTTGTGCTTGCAAATATTCTGCCAAATATTACCACCTCCCTCCCCCATCCGGGAGAGAATATGAAAGTGTGAAATAAGCTCTTTCTCTCAGTTTTATCTAGGAGTCATCCTTCATCCCAGTGCTCAAACATTCAGGATTTTCATCAGTCACTCAAGTGGAAAAAAAGAAGAAGAAGAAGAAGAAGAAGAAGAAGAAGAAGCGCATTAATGTTTTTGATGTTCATCTTCTCGAATATGAACCAGCATGACAACCTTAGCGCTCTGATTCTTTTAATATCTCCCAGAATTATTTCATTTCACCTCGGGTTAAATGGTACTGTCAGAACATGACTGCATGTGAATTTGCTGCATGCTGGAAACAATGATGAGGGGATGCGGGGGAGGCGTACGTGTGCGCTTTAATTGCATTACAAGACAAACATTTAGGAGCATAATACAAAATAGCAGAGGCACGATTTTACAGAGCGCAGCCGCATAAAAACACAGTGCCTCAGATCCATTTTGGCATATCCATCACAATGCCCTATCAGCGAGGTGCAGAGTAACCTGATTTAAGGCTGATTAATTGGATTTGTAGGAGGGACACAGAAGGGTGGAGGGGCTCCCAGACAAAAACAAAAGCCCGAGATTAATCGCTCGCCCGCGCCATAACGCTGCTTAGAAAAGCCGGTTCTTGAAACAGTTCTTCGATGAAGAAACGATTGCACGATTCGCGCATAACTTGCTGCCACCGGCGATGCTTTCCCTCCAACTCGGCTTGTCAGGTGTAATCATTTTGTTCAGCTTAATGTTTTATGCAAATGCACTCGGGGGTAAGGTTAGGGTGCTGCTGGGGTGGAGGATTTGTTGTGTAGCGTGTGTTGTTTTTTTCAAGTGCTCAAAAAAATATTTGCACTTCTCTGAACGTTGCCCTGATTATTTCCTGCTTGCATCTGTGGGGTTTTGTCTTTGCTGCATGTGCGTCTCTCCGGTGGGGATCACCGAATGTGTGGCACATCACAAAACCGCCAGCAGCATCGCTCCCCAAACCCACTGGAGAAAAGAGTGAGGTACAGTACAGGACTACAGCATATCTAAGCACTCATTCCCTTTATTATGCACACCTTATTGGGTGCATGCTTCAGTCAGGTGCCACCAGACATGTGTAATAACTCATTTATTAACAGTTATAGCTACATAAATATTTTGGGGGAAAAATCAGCAGAAAGCAGCAGGAAAACAGTTTTACCTAATAATACTGCTACAGTTAAGCTGTCCACTCATGCCTACGCATTCAATTGCTATTTCTCTAGATTCTAAGCAGGTATTAAGCACAAACAATGTGACAGGACAAGGACTATCAAATCCCTCATTCGGAACACATTTGAACATTAATGAGCCTGTAAACCTGTTAGACTGCAGGAACTACCCGACACCTTAAACACACCCATTAACTTTTTTTTAAAAAGCTTTATTGCAAATACAGTGAGGTCTAAAAGTCAGAAGTCTGAAACCACTAGTGAAACCACTACTATGTTTAATTATTTTGTAATTTAATACATTATAAATATATAAAATAATAACATTTTAATTAAAATGTAGATACACTTGAATATCAAACTTTTGTATTATTTGCCATGTTCCTTTTTTCCCTCAATAGCAGTGCGCCTCACCTCACGTGTGCAAAACCTTATGAACCATTTTAGTTTTCTCTAAACAAAAACTTCAATAGAAGAGAAAACTGTTACTATTAAAAACTTTAACTAAATTAAAAACTTTAATTTAGTTGAAAAAAAAAACTTGAATTGAATTGAAAAAAAAAATCTGACCTTTTGTACAAAACTATGGCTCAATGTCACTAATTTGCTTACATTTAAATAGGGACATTAATAATAAATATTCAAGATTTTGTACATTTCTTTTTTTGTTTACATTTTTTTTACGATTTGAAAACCTCCTGTAATTGAGATTGCTAACACATGCAGATTTCAGACGTAATCTTTGGTACCTGCTTATCATAAATATATTATTCATATATTTTAAACTTAAATTATACTTTGACATATTATTTGACACATAAACTTAGAAAAAATTACATGCATTTATTCAGAGACCTTTCTCTTCATCGAGCTACAGGTATTATTTGATTTATGCTTTGTTTTAATTCATGTTTTATTTGCACAACGTGATTAAGCGAAGAATATGGAAATGTAAAATATGATATTGTTTTTGTGTTATAAAGTAGTAAGTATAATAAAATTAAAATTTAAACAAACAAACAAACAAACAAAAAATGATCCTGACAGCCCAATACCGAACGGGCCTACAAACTCCTGCAAACTAAGCTTTCATATTATTCATATTCACTCCACTCCACATAAATAAGAAAGGTAATCACCCAGAAAAATCAATGCAGAGGAAAAGTAGGGGCACGGAGCATGCGTGACATAGCCCCAGGTCCCTACAGTGAACACCTGCCTTTTTGGACTTTTATTGGCCTATATCTTTTTTTATAGTTAATCGTCATCATCATCATCAGAGGACATCTATAATCCAAGAAAAATGTCTGGCTGAGGAAACCAGCGAGCCACTGGAGGTAGTCCTCGCCTGAGGTTTTGTTTTTTTTCTCCCTCCTCATACCAGCCTTAATTTGCTGCCAGATGCAATAAAGGGATGTAGCCGATGGAGGGAGGGCGACTTTCTTATCTACAGAGTGATATTCTCTGCCTGGGTCTTTTATCACCTTTAAAACCCAGCACACTTTAATGCAGTGCACTGAGCCTTATTGAGCTGGAGCTAAACGATTCTCTTCCCGCTGCCCCCCTTTTCACTCTGCCAAAGCAAGAGCCTTTAAAGTACTTTTTTGCAGCTCGGTCTGACAGTTTAAAATTATTTATCATTATTTCATCTTAACCGGCGATGATGTTGCCAGGCAGTTATGGGAAATTAAGCCGTGAAATGAGTCTTCGAAAACGGCCAGGTGCAAAAAAAGGCGTCACCTCTGACAGTGTGGAATATGGCGCATGTGCCCTGTGACAGAACGCCAGAGCCAAACTACTTTTAAAGGACCACAAGAATACAGAAGTCGCTGTGAAGAGAAAAAAAGGACAAAAAGACTTGCAGGAGAGCGATGGTCCTGAGCTGATATTTAGAACTTCATTTATGCCATTGTAACCTTTACATTTCCTCACAGTACTCTAAAAGACACCAGGTTAAAGAAGCCTTTTCAGGGGAAACGAGACAAAACAACCTCAAAGACAAAACAACCTCAGCAAAAAAACTCTGCTCACTTACAACAGTTAGTTTACATGCTAGCAGCTGACGACTTGACAGATATGGATTTCAAAATGTTGAGCAATTAGGATTTGACTAGACATATTTATGGTACCTGTGGTAAAAACCAAGAGTAATGCACGATTATTAACAAAATTTTGTAGAAACATCCTTCATCAGTTCTGCACGTAGCATGCAGCCGAGGCTCTAACAGGTGAATCATGACATAAATAAACTGTATATTAGATTTTTCCGAATAAACTCATTACTCATCTGTAACACCATCTCGAGCTGTAGTTCAATTCACAGGTTTATATTAATGCATTTGATTTAAATTATATAAAAATATAGTTTTAAATGCTGATTCTCCAGGACATAAAGCCTACATCCTAATAAACACCAAGTCTCATATTAAAGGAATAAAAAAAAACATGTTGTTTATATATATTCTATTAATATTTTTTTGTATATATAAAACCGTATACTCATTTGATGTGGTGAGTATACGTGAGAATGTCAAGCATAAGCATACAGTAGCAGCCCAGAGCACATTTTGTGATGTTGCGATAAAAAGTCACAATTTTGTCCTAATAACGTCACAAGAGAACAAAAAAATATTAATAGAATGTAATATATAAAAGATATAATTAATAATTTAAAGTGATAATTGAAGCTTATATTTGACATTCATAAATTAAAGAAAAAAAAATCTATTTTTACCTGTATAGCACTTTTAATAATGGACATTTTGTTAAGGCACGTTTACAGAAATAAAGCCAATGGGTAAGATATATTATCCCTAATAAACAAGGAAAAGCTCACTGAGATGACATAAGGAAGAAACCCTGAGAGGAATCAGAGTCAAAATGGACCCATCCTCATTTTAGTGATACAAATTATTTGGAGTGTAAATAAATCCCATCCTGTATATTGATTGTTATAATATTGATTGTTATAATATTAATAAAAAAAAAACAGTTTAATGGCAGGTTCCACCCCAAAACTGTCCTAGAATTAAAAGTATAATCCTTCATAATTGCTGAGGTATAAGCTAAAAAAAAATTAAATTCTGCATTTGACGTTACTGTAAAAACCACTGGGGGTCACTGATTATGTCGGGAGGTTTTGTTCCTTCTCCCCTTTACACAAAATAAACGCACACTAGATCTTGATTGAACTTATTTGCCACATCAAAATTCATGTCATAAAATGTGTATTAGCATTTTCCAACCTCCTCTTTTTCATGAGACTAATGCACAAAATAATTTTCAGTGAGCAATAATGATGTGAGGATGTGGAGCTCAAATGTGCGCGTAGGCCTATTTCATATTTAGCTCTGATCACGATGACAATTAGGCAACAATGCTTCACACAAAAGAAACATTTCATTAAAATATTAGAACCACACAAGCTGATGATTATTCCCCTGGGAGGATGACAAAAGAGGGAAAGGAGAAAATAACAAAAGATGCAATTAAAACCTTCTTTTTTTTTTTTTAGATATATTTGTGAGGCAGTGTCTGTCCCTCTCATTAGGAACTGGATTGGGTTCTCGCTAAGCTGAATCCCATTACGATGACCTTTACTCATTACTTCAGCGTTACAGCATGAGACTCATTCCTCTTTTCTAATCATAATGAGGAGGCCAATATACAGACTAATATATAATCTGATCAGGAGCCTCAGTGTGCAATTAAAGAGACCTTTTTAAAGTTCACCTCCATTACAGGCTTGAAGCACTGTGAATGACGCAGTGGCTGGAACTTAATAACAAACACGCAGACGTTAATTATTGCCTGTGTTTGTGTGGCTCGAACGGTTTCGAATTTTTCGAGATATGCTCCCCAGTTGCGACTCTGACACGCTGGTAGTAAAACATATCTTAGCTAATTTAGTTAATTTAGCTGAAATCATAGGCAGGTGAGCTAGCTTAAAACATAAGCTGACATGTTTGTGAGTTGCACTAGAAAGTGCAAAGAAAAGGCACTTATTACACTGTCAGAAAAGTTGTGGTACAATTCCTGCACACGTCTGATAGAAAATGATTTCAAATTACAGGGGTGTCAAGCAATGGACATTTTTCACTGTCATGATTTACTGATACAGGATTTATTATGCAGACTCTTACACCTGGCTTCAGCACTGTTTCAACATTAATGACAGTGAAGAATATTAGATATGAGCAGAGCAGTGTACTCCAACTGTAATCGCAACGAGAGCAGAGATTATCAACACAGCTAAATCCACAGCAGGATCAATGTGGCTTAAATTACCAACGCTAAAAAAAAATAATAATAATAAAAAAAAAAATGATGATGATCCCAAGGGTTTGTGTTTTTTATGTTATATGATACATTAATATAGCCTGGCATTTCAGCCAGCAAAGCAGGCTTAACAGAATTCTCTCAAAATATCTAAGTAATAGTCTCTTTAGAAGAACAAAAAAATAGATGTCACATCTGCTTAATAATAGGCAGCTCCTCCGAGTACCATGTAAAAAGAAGGTTTCTATTGGCTCACAATATTAAAGCTCATGAATTCACCTACAGTAGATGATGTCCAGGTGAAGTGGAGAGATTATAAGTGCTACGAATATACCATGGAAGCCTGCACCTTTGTATATCTATTAGAGATGCTATAGAAATAAACACTGTTATCATTCAGGGTCTTGGTTAATTCAGGAGCTGTCCTGGGAACAATGGGGAAGGGTCAGGAACATGCTCTGAATGGGTATGTATGGGATGAGATGTCCAACAATAATAATAATAATAAATATAATTAATAATAATAATAATAATTTTATTATTAATAATAATAATAATACTAATAATAAAATTATATGTATTATTATTATTATTATATTTAAATAGTATTATAAACCATGCGCTCTCTCTCTGGTCATGAAAAGGATGGAAAAATACACCAATGAAATCCCAGTTAATACCAAGATACCAGAAGTTCAGAAGCTTGTCCTCCTCGGTAATGTTCCTATATTAAGCAGGACTCTATCCATCAAATAAATCCACCACACCCTCATTGTTGCCAAGGGATGGGCTCGGCTCCATGAGTGAACAGAGCAGGACATTCAGGAAAATTATTATTATTATTATTATTATTATTATTATTATTATTATTATAATAATAATAATAATAATAATAATCTTTTTCAAAGTAAACAGGCTACATCTGAACCAAGGAACTAAAGACTATACAACTGATTGCAGTATTGATGTTTTTGTCTAAGCATTTTACTGTAAACACTAAATATAGAAGCATTACATAGTACACCCTTAAGCATTAAAATACTACGATTGAAAAAAGGGCCGAGCTCTTTTCACCACAATCGTTTCAAACAAGCTTTGAAGCTGGGGGGCCTGCTGAGGGCACAAATGCTTTTAATCAAAATGTCTTCATGCCACACAGGCTCCTTTCACGATGGCCATGCAGACATCAAGTCGAGATGCAGACATTTCTCTGACAGCGAGCAATATTAATATCCAACTAGAATTGTGGTAATAATTAAATTTAATAGATTCATTCCCACGCAGATTTCTCTCTCATACACACTGCTGTGTCACTACAACAAAAGCAAAAGTCACTTTTATATAAAACAGAGATATATCCCTCCATACATTTGCGATAGTTCGGAAGCCTTGACGCGGGAGCAGTGAGCTCCTTTGCTGTGTTTACGGTGCAAGAAATGAGACAAAACTGTGACCAAATTCCTCACACTTCCTCCTTTCCACACCTCATGGGCCAGTGGGTTTGGGTCGGTCAGCGCCACTGCTCTGTGGAACTTTGGCCATGTGCCTATTCACCCCTCCACAGGTGTTTCCCATTGCTGACTCGTATTCTCTTCACACACACACACACTGAAGAGCAACATTGTTTTAAGTGTGAGGAGTGCAGGCCCCCTGCAGCAGGCACTGACAGGCCCAGAAGCCCATGTTTATCTGTATGCATAAAACCACACCGCACTGTCTACTCTACACAGACACAAGGGACGGCACATGGTTTAAGCATTACTGCCATTTTTTAGGGGTTGGAAAGAACTTCGTCTGGTCCTTGACAACTTAAATGGGCATGGCTGAAGATGCAACTATGTGAACAGAGCACTTTTACGGACTGCCTATAAAATATCTCTCGAGATATTTTTCCCCAGTAACTGCTTTATCCTGGGCATTGTCACGGTAGAGCCTAAACGTATCCCGGCCATGGGGCAGGAACACACCCGGAATGGTATCCCAGTCCATCTCAGGGCAATACGCTACACACACATACACATTCACACATTCATTTACACCTGGGGCAATTTAGAGTAGTATGGTTTTGAGAGGTGGAAGCAAACCTGAAGAAAAACCCACAGGGAGAAAATGAAAAAAAAAAAAAAAAGGCCGTGCTGACACAGACAGTAAACATACTGAAAACTTACTCCAAATCATGCTGCTTTAAGCTTCAGCACTGAGGTATTTCTATAGCCAAATGGAATTTCACCGCGATTGTCACTTACGTGTGAAATCTCAGAAACCCTCTATTTACTCTTACTATTGTGTAAACTACAGACGAGTGACAAGTAAAGGAAAAGTCAACATTAAGCGTCTTACTAAGGCATTCAATGCACACTGTTATTACACATGCAATGGACCTTGGCACAGATTCTACAAGTGAGCCCAATCCGTGCCAGCAAAATGCCACCTGCAGCATAAAAAAAAAAAAAAAAAAAAACTTCTGAAGTTCTCACTGTGGAGGACTTGTTGACAACACGGTGAGGAATGACTCATCTGTGGGTTTTGCAGCACTGAATTCTCAAATATTCCAAGTGCACTGAAGCCTTACTGTAATATCCTTCACTGTGTCGCGGTAGACAAGTTCCTCTTGCTGACCAGTCTGATCTCAATTCATCCTACATTAACATGACTCATGCGATTTAAAACCACAACGTCCACTTCTATTTCCTGTCCTTCTTATAGATATACAGGTATCACTTTAGTCAATGTTTCTGTTTAAGCGCAGCCAGCTGAGCTACCCCTGCCACAAAAATGAACCCGATTTAAAATTGCATGAATGCTTTCACTTGTGCGATGCAGACTAGACTTATACTCAGAATCTTATACAGTACACGCTACCGATTGTGGTAGGAGGTTGATTGCTTAATTATATAATCCTACACCAGTGTTGTTGAATTCTTAAATGCTCCTGGTGAGAAGGTGTTGATTAAATTAAACTACATTAATGGACTCATCTAATACTAATCTAATTACTACTTTATTCCACAGGAAGAACCCATTCAAAGCAAATCGTATGGCTGACAATCCATAACCTAAGGCTTATAATAAATGGGTAAAAACAGACATAAAAAATACAATAATGTAATCATTTTTGTATGGAGACTCCTGGATCAGCGTTTTTATAATAGTCAGTATGTTTTCCAATACAAGTGAGTCTTCAAGGCAGGACCTTCCATGTTCTCAGTAAAATTTGATACTTACGTACTTTCACCACAAATTTTTATCCATTCAACAGAGAGGAGAATGGATAGAGCGTTACTGTTTATAGCTGCAATAATGCAAGGGATGACTTATCTCACAGATGTTCTAAAACATTAAACATAACTGTAAGCAGTTAAAAAGTATAAATGTGGCTTTCATTAATGAATAATGAATAGCTGTCAGTATTTGTTGGCAAATCCATGTGGTGTAAAAGGAATAAATACTGTAGACCAACGAAGACTGATGAGAAAGTGTACTGTAAGACCTACCCTGTTTCCTGGGTGACACTTTTTCCTGTGACTGGTTTCCTTTTCATGTTCCCTCTGGAAAACCTTTACACGTTCCACCCTATGTAGAACCTTACAACAGAGCATTTCCCCATCAGAGAGAGTTCCAATATTTTTATCAGGAACTCCTGAGAAGCCCAAATTGTGCAAACAGTACGGACAGATCTATTAAACAAACTCTGTCTACCAAAATAATGTATACAAATATCAAGATTTATTACTGGGATTTTTTTTTTAAGCGACAACATGGAAATAATATCTGAAATGTTTACAATTATTCACAATGATCACAGAACATAATACTAAATGTGTAAGCATACTATTTCGATTTTTTAAAAAAAATCTCATTGATGAAAAGTAATTATAGCAAAAATATACTAATACATACTATACAATGAAAATTTCTTTCACTGTTTATTTCAACAAGAGGTGAATGCCGCCTTAGAACATACGGATAATATAACCCACAATCATACATGTAAAACAAAAGCACCTACACCAATAATCAAGTAAAGGCCAGGCACTGGCTAATGGCACATCAGAATGATATCATTGTTTTCTCTGCAGTTTGGGAGGATCATTAGTTCACCTCTGAATGCCTATAATGTGGGTAATTGCGGGACAGCTGCTTCCTTGCTCCAACGGTGTCAAAGATACAAGGATCCACTGTAGGCGGTCTGCTCCTGTTTTAGCCACCTACCTTTCAAGTGCGCTCACAACATATAGGCAGCACCTCTGACACGGCAGTGAAAGCAGGAGCGCCTGACTGAGATTGCTCGGTAATTCTGGCCACATGATTGACTTTATGATCGCTTTAGAAGCGCAACCAGTCGTTATGCTTTCAACCCATGCCAAAAGTTTCCTGTGAGAAAGTGATGGGGAATTAGGAAGGGAGGGGTTGAGGTAAATGGGGGTGGGCTGGGGATTGCATTCAAGCACTCTGTTCAAGAGCGTGTAAAGCCATTCCTTCGTGGACCCTCCTTCGTATACTTTTAATGGAACGGAATTATTGGCCTGGGTGGAAAGCAACCACTGTCTTGGTTTAAAGCACCATACGTTGACAGGAGTGACACGGCCATTTTCCCCTGCTCCATTAGTGCAGAGAAGGGCCAGCCCTAGTGCTCTTAAAAGGCCTGGGCAGGAACGCAAGCACGTCGCCTCTTCCTTCACCATTATCCTCTGATGGCTGTTATTTTCATATTGACAAATTGGTAAAACTGTCATGCTAGTCATACTACATGTCATATGTTCTGTATGGAGAAAAATTCTGCTGTGTATGTAACAAATTATAAAAGCATCCTGACAACATGGCTGCATATTAAACCTTATATCAGCTGGTTATCTTTAAGGGCCGTAAAAGACAAAAATAGGATTACTTACTTCCCGTAAACAAATCTTTAATTTGATACACGATGAATCACTTATTGCTGATTGATGTGGTTTCTTTCTTTCTTTCTTTTTTTTTTTTTAATAATCACTTACAGTAAATTCATGTATATTTGTTTGATCCCTTGAAATGAAAAGTAATTAGACAAAAATGGTGCATAAACACTTTCAGTGTGCAGATCCTGACATCTGGATGACGGTTTGCTTTCATTTATAAAGAAATCAGACAAGGGGGATTTCGGAGACTCTAAAAGACCGACAGTGAAAGTCTCTGCTGGTTTACATGCAGGCTTTGGAGAGTAATCACACATCTTTCAGCAGGAAAACTCCACAACTCTGGGCTCCTGTCAGAAGAAAGGAGAAAGGAAAGCTCTGCTCCATGGAGAGTACCGAGATGCACCAGGACTTTTGGATCTACAGGGCTTGTGTGTATGCTTGCATATGTCCATGTATGCATGTTCGAGAATTGGGTACTCATCACCAGATGCTTTCATAGCAGCACATCATTAAAGTTCCCTCTTCGAAAAACAGAAAGACATTGTTCTTCTGTAGCTATCTGCTATTTCTATTTTCTTCTACTTTCTTCCTGGCACATGTGTTGGCAAGCGAGACTTCTTTTTTTCAGCACAACTCCACTGGCTCTCTGACAGCACAGCAGCTCCAGAGATGCGCATTCTGCTACTGTCTAAAGGGACCCAGCCTCTCTTTCATAAATCCCTCAAACATGTCTACAGCATTTCTAGACGACATCATTAATGTTGCACTGAAAACGCCAGCGCCGGTCCAAAGCGAAGCTCAGGAGCGCCACGGAGCCTTTTGAAACTGTACATCAGTGGATGACGGTTTGGCAAACCCATAGCCTTCACAGGCTCTTATAGCAACTGGAAAAGCCGGGAGAGCCCTCAGCGGCAGCATCCCCCGATGAGAGGCTAATCCGTAATTACCGCAAAGAGATGATTAGTTACTCCGAAGCCTAATAAATTTCATTTAGGCTCTGCAGCTGGCAAGGGAAATGCAGATAAGGTAGAACGAGAGGATGGTGAACCTTTTTGAAGATGCATGATGTAGTGATGCTGCTAAACAAGGTTTTCCTGTTAGTGTGTCTCAGGTAGAACATACATAAAAAAATTATAGTAAATAAAGGTAAAATTAAATAAAAGTTTAAACTGCAAAAAATAGTTACATTTTAAAGACTTTTAACATAAGTGCATTTAACATGGGAATATACAGGAAGTATTTAAAACCGTACATTATTTAAAAAATAATCCTGATTTCCAATGTATCTCATGAAAAGGTATTGTAACGATATTTGTCATAAACAATAAAAAAACAATATATTAAATTATATATTATTAATATATAATATTATATTATATATAATAATATAATAATTTATTAGTATATATAATATAATATAGTGATATTAAAATATTAATTTTAATTATATGTAATTCATATATTATTATATATTAATAATATATTAATTACATATAAGTAAAATTAATATTTTTATATCACCCAGGCTTCATGTAGACTTCCTTATTTAATGTACAGTTCTATTTAATTAATTTATTTTTAAAAGCATTTTCCCCAACAAATTATCTCTGTTTCAATCAATGTAAATGTTCCAGTACTTAACAGTTTCTGGATATACTGCAATTAAAATTTTTGTCACACTTTTAATTATTTTAAAATTGACTCACCCTTGTAACTGTGCTTTTAAAAACAAGGTGTGTAAAATCCATCATGCAAAGGCACAAATGTCAGTTTATTAAACGTTTTGAACAGACCATGCATCCTGTTACCTTTTTACTGTATTTTTAATATATTGTATTTTTTCCTTATAAAAACATCAACAACACAAAAAAAAAACAAACACTTTAAATCAAAGTGCTGAACAGCCGTGAAACAGCATCACAAGAACTACCATGTCCAGATATTTCCAAATTCTAATAAGAGTAAATATGAGTAAATATAAATAAGTAAAATGAGAGTTTTAGGGATATTATTGTTAATTTTTATGTTAATATGTAGGCTGTCACATTCAACACTTTGCTATGACTGAGACCAACGGGTCACGAGGAGCCAAAAAAGTTATCCAGGCCTCCCACGAAAAAACAGAGCCATGTTTACGTCTGGACTGCAAGATCTGGATGTATACACACACACAACCACATGCACATATTTCACAGCCACACACAAAGAAACACAAACCGACTGCAAAATGTGGCCTCTTCTATCTGAGCTGCGATCTTGGTTAGCACCATGTGCTAAAGCAAAGTGACAGAGCTGCACTCAGAGCCTTGACTGACTTGTCAGTGTATCTCAGCTCATTAGGAGATATGATGAATGGGCCACTGCCAGCTAAGTCATTAAATCACTGCGAATCAGGACTGTACACATGTTTATAATCTGCTATTCAATTAGCACAGTGGAATCAAAAAATGCTAATGAAATAAAGAGGAAAAGGGCATTTCTGTTCTGTTAATTTGGCTCAGCGACGAGAGGAAAAAATAGTAATCGCTGAAGATTTATTATTTCTTTGTGAAGTAACTTTTTTTTTTTTAGAACCAACACAATGAATTTAATTGTGGAGATAAATTTAAGCTGAACTACAGGAAGTATCTGCCCTACAGTCAGTCATTTTTCTATAATTATGCAAACACACTCACAATTTTCCATTTTCCTATCCGTCTATAGTTCCAACAATAAAAAATAAATAAATTAAACATTTTAAATTCCTTCCTTAAGTGGACTGCATCATCTTCAAATAAAATATAATAATAATAAAAAAAAACCTTATGATGTGAAATACACCTTCATTTTATTAAACTCTTTAAATATAGCTATACTGGAGGAGGATAAAAGCTTGTGTGAAAATCTTTCCTTTTTCACTCTCTGTCTTGTGATTAAATGAGTTCAAGAGAGAGTACCAGGTGCAAACGCAGGTGCTATCCTGATGGAAAGGTCAACCATTTTTTAAAATGTCACATTATCAAGTATTGGGGATGCATTCAATAAAATGCCTTTTAGGAGGCCATTGTCGTGAGTTTTGGCCTTTCCCTTAACAAGAGCTAGCACCAATATGTCAGAATCCTAATAGCCAGATTGAGAACATGTGGTACCTTAAGCTTCACTATCTATAAAATGTACAAGGATACACATATGATAATAATGTGATAATAACTCAAATAACTGCAACATTTACTCGAGCAATACTTTTCCTTTTATTCAAGCAATACCTTTCAATTCAATAAAAGTAAATGTATGGTGCTGAAATGATGCAATAAGTGGGAAGTTAGTTTTTGGCTAGTGGCTAGTCCGCGCCATGAGACTGGAAGGAATAAGAAGAAAGAGGAGAAAAAAGTGAGTGAGAGAGACGTGCAAGAGAACGACTCAGACAGAACAGACGCGAAGAAACCGGTTTCTTCATCATCAGCTAGGCCGTTCTCACACCAGCCGTAAAGAGTCATTTGGCCTCCCGCGAGACCAGTAATACTTTTCCATAACTAGCACAGTTATAAATCTCGCCTGTTCTACAATATATATTTCCCGCAGAATCAATTTGCCTTGAAATTCACACCCTAACAAAATAGAAAATTAACTTCGGCTGTAAAAATTAACAAGGTCCGTAAGACGCATTGTAAATGAAGAGCTGCATGACCTCACACACATGCAATAGCAATACAGTCACCTCTATATACAGGCTTTAAGTGAGGAAAAGCGCTTCTTACAGAATTGAAGAGTTTGTTTTCATTAACTCAGTCGTTTGAGCTTTCATTAGTGTCCTAGAGGTCTTGTCAGGATGATCGTGTCTGAAGTCTTCCTCGTGAAAATATTTATACTCTGATATTAGCCGAAAAAAAAAAGAATAATCTGCAAGTACATACTGTGCTGCGGTGTGTTCTGTGAAATTCTACAACCAATGAAGCAGCTATGTGTAAAGAATGCAAGTGCCTCTCACCCCCACGCACACTGTCACACGTGCACCTGTGTGGACATGTAAACTAGCCACAGGTCTGATGGAAACTTGTGATCTGTGTATTGCTTTTTTTTCTTTTCTTTCTATCACACTAGTGTAATTAATCATCATCTAGAATGTTGAGTTTAACACATGCCATAACTACATCGCTTAGATAAGACCTCGTACTCAAAGATAAGTGGGGGGGAAAAAAAAAAAACAATGTCATGCTGAGTTTTAATGCAGTTTGGAAATACTTGCCTTTTCAGTAAAGGGAAAAAAGTTTCAAGGAACGGAATGGTGTACAGCAAAGCCAGGAGGGATGACGGGATGATGGGATTTATTTGTGCAGGCTTACTGGAGAAGTAAAGACTCTCTGCAGTTTGAAACAGCACGTCTGGGGTCAGAGGTGAACGCTGAAAGCCAACGATCCGGCAAACAAAAAAAGAGAAATCAGCTTTGTGTGTGGAAATGGGATGTTAATCCTCATGACGTTTGATCAATCTCAGCTAATTTGGATCTTAAAGACTAAGCAAATATATTAATTCTTTGGACACCAGAACAGGTGGGAAACAGTCATGTCTACTCGACACAATACCGTCCTTCCTGAAAAAAAAGTTATGTAATTAAATAAAAGAAATTTTATTAATATATATAAATTTTCTTTATATATATATATATATATATATATATATATATATATATATATATATATATATAAGCTAAACAATAACATGTATGCAATTCACTAACCAGAAATGTAAGAATATATTAGTATGATCAAAATATTCTATATTATATTATATATTTTATAATAAAACCTATTTAACAATATATTTTACAAACTTTGCATACGGTTATTTCATTTCGTTTTAAATAAATGACATCACATCTGAAACTGGCTCACTCTGCAGCATTATAATGAATAATGATGGGGATCTTAAATGGCTCAGGAATGAAGGCGACTCTCATCTCATCTCTCTCCCATGAGGCTTTAGGCACTAGAGGCCAGCGTGCCATCGTCTATACCCCATTTAATTGGTCATTTGACATGAGTGACTTGACTTCACATCCGTGACCTGTCAGTTGAAATGGTTAGCGCGCTCCGTTATTACAGAACGCTTTCAAATTCTGTGTAGCATATTGTAATCAATTTTGGGAATAAAACAAACAGTTTATAATGTTAAACATACATGCTTAAAAAAAAAGGCTCACAAATATTAGGCTGCAGTAAACATATTTCAATAAATATTTCACATTTTTGTCTCTTACAAAAAAATACAAATGAATAAAATTAAAAAAATCCCATTCCAGTGATGAACTTTGTAAAGTTGAACTTTGCTCCTACATCCATCTCCTGTATGCCGGAAGCATGTTGCAGAATGGATATCTGAGCTGTTCCCCTGCAGCATTTACACTGGGCTTGTCCAAATAATCATACTTGCATTTTAGCACAATTATCAGCACACCCTATTCCACAGGTCTGATAACATTCTCGCCCGGGTTGCAACGTGTCACTTGGTGAAAACAATGCCTTATTGACACAAGTTACAGCCCCACAATGGATGGCGAGCTTCGGGGTTCCTGTTTTTGTTGACACTGATTAAGCTGCCTATTGAAAGGTAAACCGCTGTGGACACACACACACGCATAATTGGACCTTTAGAGCCCTCTGACATGCAATACGACAAATATGTGCTTCAAATATTTGAGCTTGATAACCAGTGGAAGGAGGGCATACAGAAAAACACACACACACACACTCACACACACACACACACACACACACACACACACACACACACACAGAAGCAGTTGAGCTGCAAAAGTGTTTTCCAGTACTCTAAATCAGGGAAGGAGAGAAGCCGACTACCACTAGGGGACAGTAGCAAGTCATGAACGAGAGAGGAGCCGTGCTGCAAAAACTGCAAACAAAAGACTTTCTTTGTTGCACTCTCAGATAATAACAGAATACAGAAATAGCTACTTGACTGCTTTGCAAAAGATCTTGACAATGCGCCGGCCCATAATGCACAGGAACGGCTCTGCATTTACATAATCACATGAAATGTAAACCAGCAAGTAATACGGCCGGCAGAGGGAAAAGAGGAGGTAGGAAAATCCTGCTTTCCCCGTGGAATTAATATTTCCTCTAAAAGCAGATTCGGCTTTATAAACCTGCTCAGAACAGTACAGAAACAAATATATTTTATATTATCTCTCTTTTTTTTTTCGGCCCGCTTATTTCTTTTAGTCATATTCAAGAAAGTTTCCAGTAATAAAACAAGCCTTCGTTATGAAGTGCATCAACACACTAAAATTGGGATTTCACAATAAACACTTAAAAAATAGACCTCACCATTTATACTATATTTACTCTACATTTTACAAGAAATGTACAAGGAAAAAACAAAAACAACAACAACCCCAGGGCATTTCTACATAATTCACTCTAACAAACAAACTGAACTATTTCTACTGAATTGACCCTTAACTTTAAAATGCATATTTAAAAAAAGAAAGAAAAAAAAAAGGATCACACATTACATTTCCAACGTAACGCGCACTCTGTTCTCGGGCTCGATCTTGAGAAATGGCAAACGAATGAAATCAAACATATCGAAAAGACATTGGATGAGCAAACATCGAATATATCTTCTTGTTCAAACACGTGTATTTGCATACGCGCACGTCGCCTGAGTTTCTCTGAAATAGTTTCTGCCCACGTGGCCTAACTGTAAGAGTTAACACCTCCTTTTACATAACACACCAGATAAACCTGTCAAGAAAGCTCCCGGGTCCCTATAGCAACGGAGCACATACACTAAACACGGCTCCTTATCCGGCAATTAAAACGGCATCGGCGCCGAGCCGTTCCTCTGACGTCCACCGGTAAAAACGTGGTCGCTAAAAAACGAGAAAAAAAAAAAACAACAACAGCAAAAAAATTGATGTCTGTTACTAATCCTAGAGAAAATAAAGTGATTTCTGATTCTAGTCCATTCACACAAACTCGTTGAACATATCTCTATATGAGTGATGTGTGTAAAAATGATAAAACCTGAAGCACATATGGAATCTGCATTTGTTATCATAAGTGGCTTTTTTTTTTTTTTTTTTAACCTCCGGACCAAATTTGTCACGAATCGCCGGGAGGCATGTTTATTCAGCCGAAAGGAAGAATACACAAAATAATCTGGAAACATAATCGCTGTCTGTTTGCACTTCGCCGTCACAAATATCCCATGCGTTTTCTCTTTTTCCTCTCCTCCACTTGAGTGACATTCGGTTCGGCTGGCTGGCTCGAGCTGTAGCTACAGGTTGCTCTGTTAAAATAATTACTATTCTATTATTAGCAGAAATATTTGTGTTATTGTTGCGGAGTGTGAAATGTGGGCTCGGGCGGCGCGGTGCTATCAGCGGGAGTGTACAAATACAAACACATTTGTCAGAGTTATTGACCTTTATCTCTCCACTTTCTTGACAACCTTCTCCAGTTATTGACAATACAAACACACAGGGCAAAGCGTAACCTTTCATTTACCAAGCCGTCTCTCCCTCTCTCTCTCTTTCTCTCCCTCGCTGCCTTTTCACTCGCAATTTGTTTAAATAACACGGCAGACAATGGTACTGTTCATTTCTGCCATTTCTCTTTCTCTCCAAATTTTACTAGATAATGTCATTAGGCAGATACAATGGCGGGCTATTCAGCCCCGAGATACGGAGATATTTCACGTCTTCAGTATGGCTTTGACATGGTGACATTACCGCAGAGTGTCTCTCCCCTATTTGTTTGCTTACAATGTCATAAATATATCATGAATCTTGGATCACTTTAACCGAGCCATCCATCCTCCAAGCCTCTCCAACTATCACATGTTTACATGCGTACACACTCCGACGGAAGAGAGAGAGAGAGAAAAAAAAAAAAACAGCGATGCAGCTGGGATTATAATTGCGAATCTAATCTGTTTCATTGCTACATAAAATCTAAGTGAGACTAAACAACAAAAATCCTTTAAGTGCGTGTAAAATCTGATCCGCTCACTAAGGAGGCGCTAAGGTAATTCACGCTTCCGTCTTTAATGTGAAGCACCACGCAGCCGTATATTCATTTACTGAGCCTAAAAAGACAAGCGCAATGATGATAAATTACATTCCGAACACTCTAATGATGCTCCTGGAAAATTACCAGCCTTTTTTTTTTTTTTTTTTCCTCATCGCATCCTTTTTTTTTTTTTTTTTGACGTTTCGCAGTGAAAAATAGCATACATAAAATATGTGCATCCCCACCAGTCAGATGCTCTCTGGGCACTTCAGAGATGAAAATTAAATTTTAAACAATCCAGACCAGTGTTTGGTGACCACGGTTAATCATCAAGAAACAAAGACATCAAACAATATTTGATAATGAGAAAAATGCCTCCAGGATATTAGGAATGGGGGAGAGAAAAACCCAGCGTGAGCCGTGGCAGCAGAGGTAGTGGCAGCCCAGACACCGAGACACACGCCTGCCTGCATGTCTCTCTTCTCTCCCACTCTCTGTCTCGCTTTCCCTCTCTCTGTCAAATATACACACAAATACACACAAACACGTGCGCATACACACACACACACACACACACACACACACACACACACACACACACACAAACACAAAAGCAGCATGCCTATTTTGCAGATTTCAGATTCTCTTTTTTAAGTTCCTGTTGCGATAATTAGAACTCAGTGTGGGAACTCGACAAAGACATCAGTGTTGGGAGAGATGCTGCCACTTTTTTTTTCTTTTTCTTCTTCTTCTTTTTTTTTTTTTTTAACCGCACAGTGCATCATGACTGAACCCAATTATCGGTTCAAAAGCCTCGGTGATGACCTCGAGTACACTGTTAAAATCATAAAAATAAAATCAAGAAAGAAAAGAATGAAGAAAAAGTTTGCTTCGCCTTAACAGGGATGAAGGGGATTTCTAGTATGAGCAATTGCGTTAAAAAAGGAAAAAATGCATAAAACACACACACACACACAAACATATATATATATATAGATAGATAGATAGATAGATAGATAGATATAGATAGATAGATAGATAGATAGAAGCAAACAAACAACCAAATAAATAAATAGAAAGAAAAAAAGTATAGTACCACATACTTGTGCCCATTTCAAATTATTTAAGGAAATAAAAAAAAGAAATAATAAAATTCAAATTAAAATAATAAAAAAAATACAGCAGCAATAACAACACAAAATCAGGCGTACTGTTATTATTCTCTTCAAACTTCCTTATGTCAGGGTAATTAGTGCTGAGCAGAAATGCTTGCTTTCAGGGCCACGATTGAAGGTCTGCCCTTTCCTCTCCTTAGAGAGTGCATTACTAGGTTAGACCTGATTGACGCACCGTTAACAGTTTGGAGAAATCTGGGGGCCGTTCTGCAGCGCTGCCACCTCACTCATGCAAATGGCACCGGAGCTTCCCTCTGACAAAGATTAATGAGCCTGTGCTGCGGTCTTTGTTTCAGCTTTCTCCCATTTAGGATGAAATACCATCCAAAAGCATTATCTATCCCCGATTAATCCAATAAATTTCTTCATAATACACATGTTTTTTGGAGGCAATTTACAACAAGGGAGGAGGCCATTGTGAGCACAATTACGTTTAATTACTTGGCATCTAATTAGCTTCATTAAATGCTAATAAAATAAATGAATAATAATAAAAAATAAAATAAAATAAACATGCTTTGAAATGCTGTGCCAAACCCATGTCTTGCACTTTATGGAGTAAATTATTGCTATGAAATTTCATGGGGTGGTTGTGTGTTAATGAATTTTGTTTTCATTACTCTGATTATTTTCTAACATTTGAGTTAGAGCTTAAGTGAGAATTTTAAAAATGACGAGGTGTGAGAGAATAAACAGAACCTTATGTAATATTAAACTAGCCAAGAGGTTTTATAGAATTTTTACGTAAACTGATGTGAAAGTTCTAAAATATGCCTCATTATTAAAAACATGGCAAAAAGACTACATGCATTAATATTTTTACATATTTTAGTGTTTGTGTAAATAACCTGATGAACAGGATTATAGTGCAAGCGAAACACACACACACACACACACACACACACACGCACAAAGAAACAGCACAAAGCAGAAGCCTTGCACCTCATACGCAGGAGGGAATATAATTGCATCCCAGACGTTAAGGTATAGGGGTGGCATTAGAAGCGCGGTGCTTAGCACTACAATAGTGTGCCGAGAGCCGAGGAGCAGAGATCAGTGGAGCGTCTCTTGGATATCACAGAGAAACATCCTTTGCAAATTCATCTCCCACTGTGCGCAGGCTTCACAGCTGGTTAACGGCACTGTGTGTACCACTAGCCTGTTTACATGTTGCCTCTCTCTTCTTCTTTCTTTCTTTCTTTCTTTCTTTCTTTCTCTCTCTCTCTTTCTCCTCCTCCTTTTCTTTCTAGCAGCCTTACACACATCACAGCCTCTCCGGCCAGCTTGCACCAAAACCAAGCACCTCTGATCCCTGCTTTTAGAGCTATTACAACGCTTTGATTTTATCTTTTTTTTTTCTTCTTCCAAACCACCCTACCACACTGATCCTTTTATGCCTATTACACAGACCGCTTCCCCGACCTCTGATTCTCTGATACCTGAAAGAGGAAACAGACGCAGTCCTGCCTGACCTCAGCCTTTTATATCCACCGACACTAATGCTGCCTTAACATCCTAGATATTTATCTGCTATGTTCAGACCGAAAGCAGACAATCCTGACCGTCACCCCACACACACACACACACACACACACACACACACACACACACACACACACACACACACACAAACGGCATAAGGTGTCGAGGTTCAGGAATGGCATGCCTAAAGCACCTCGTCCTGTTGTTAAATTCTTTATTAAAAATACATGGAAGATTTTTGGCTTAAGGTTTATATAAAAATGCTGCATCTCGATTAAACCAAATTATAGAACTAATGTCTTAAGTGCTCTAATAATTAAGAAAGTAATTAAGAAAGAAACAGTGAAACAAAGGATTGTCTTGCAGAACCAGGATTGAGGAAGGTTTTTCTTCCTTCTCAATATATTTATCTAAGCAAGAAAGTGAATCTATTTAGAAATAATTATTATAATTTTATAAAAATACATTTGCTTAATATACAGTCAATATAACTAATGCGAGAGAGCAGGCGTACACTGAGAACTATAGCACTCATTTACTCACTCATTCTGTAGTTCGAGTTCAAACTGGTCCTCTGCAAGTAAAAATAAAATATTATTATAATTTACAAGGTAACGATACTGTAAAGAAAATAACACTGTTGTAAACAAAAATACTAATAGAACAAAAGGATGTATGACGATATGCATTCTTAATTACAGTACAAGCATCACAGTCTCATCATTTTACGGTATTGTAAATAATTCAACATTTAACGCACAACACTGGGGATTAAAGAGAGAGAAAAAAACAGTGATTTCAACACTTATTCATAAAACACAGATATGCTAGACATATTAAAATCACATCACCAATTCACATTAGCTCTCCAAAGCATTTTCACACATTATCATTGATTTCACTTATTGAGCCTAAAATCTGACATGATGCCTACAGGCAGGTAAATATTGCACAGTGCATAACATTTCATTATGGTGATTTTTTTAATAATAGGATTCTAAAATCATCAGAAATTACATTATATTCCAATGTCCAATATTAATCCATGTTTCTTAATTATGTCCAAGGTTCAAATTGTTTATTATTTGCATATATTCAATTTATTTCCTATTTTACAGAAAAGCAAAATTATGACTTATTTTTTTTATTAACGTAAGGCATATAAGCTACATTACCTTATCTATATATTAATTTATCTATTTATTTGTTTCTATATTTTAAATCTAAAAAGTAAACAAATTTGCTAACAACCTGCTATTACATCTCGAGGGAGGATTATCAGCCCTCCGCCCATTTCACAGAGCTTGATTACGAAACCTAGTTTCTGACCAATCAGCGTCGACTTTACTCAACCTCCGAGCGTGTAGCCAATCAGAAACGAGATTTCTTTGTGACGCCCGCCTTTCAACTCTTTCGCGGGAGCTATCCAGGAAGTATCTCCATATCCTTCAACAGCGAATATTAATTTACTTTAAATATTATTTTTGAAAACAGATAATAAGAAACCACTGAAATATATCTTTTCGACGTGCTCTAGTTAAAGGTCTGTCGAGGTTTAAAGGAGTGTTCTCTGCTGTCTGTGTGCTCACCGGTAAGTAAAAGTGAGTTAGCGGTTTGGGGTCGTGTCTCAAACGAGATCCTGTTCCCTGTTCAGTGTGCCAGATAGTGTTGAACTGACCACTTTTTCTCCCTACGTAGTGCACCTGCAGAGGGAGTAGTGATGTATTTGGAATTCGGCGATTCTGCTCTTTGCTTATGTGCTAGTCTGTGCTGTGTATATGCTCACCAAATAAAATGTTGCGCATACTGACAAAACTAACCCACAATTTGGGTCTATTTATATTTTATATAGTTTCTATATAAAATATAATAATGTGTATATTATAAAAGTCATGCATTGCACGTGTAAGCAGCGCGTGCTTCTCTCACACTGCAGTAAAACTGAAAGATGTTGTATGCATGTTGTATAAAGTGTACTATATTCAGCATCATCCAAAGATAAATTGTTCACTCAGTCACAATGCACGCATGCACTTACTGTTCTCAGTCTAAGTAGATGACTTGGGCTCCTACAGTAATACAGCACTATATAAATACACCCCAGGGACAGCATTATCAATATATGTGGTGCTTATTGCTGTAATATTATACTTGCAATCTAACACAAGTCATGAACATTCTCTTCCCCCCTCTCTTTCTCTCTCTCTCTCTCTCTCTCTCTCTCCCCTCCTTCCTCAGAAGCGTGATAGATAACTAAAATGAAGCTCTCCAGAGCAGAATATAGAGAAATCGCAAAGTTCACTGAACAGCTTCGTCCTACAAGGCAGTACATGAAGATGCTGAAGGATCGATTCCCCAAGTAGGTATATTAGTAGAGTGCCCTTGTGCCGCTTCAATCACTTACAATGACATGATGATCATTTTCAGTTACTGATTTATCCTGGTCAGGTTCAGGGTGTGTTCAGAACCTATCCCAGGGACACCGAAAGTAAGGCGGTGATGCCTTGTCATTGCCGGGCATTGCGCACACACCTATTCATACTTAAGGGAAATTTAGCATGACCAGTCCATGTACATAATGGCACGGCGGCTTAGTGGTTAGCACTGTCGTCTTGCACCTCCAGAGTCTGGCTTCGATTCCCGTTTGGGGGCTATGTGCATGGAGTTTGCATGTTCTCCCCTTGGTTTCCTCCAGCTACTTTGGTTTCTTCCCGCAATCCAAGGAAATGCATATTAGGCTAATTGGCATTCCCAAATTGCTCGTAGCGTGTGAATGAGCATGTGAATGTTGACTGAAGGTCCTAACACGGTCATAAAATAGGAATAAATACAATGATGATCACCATTGGCCCTAGTCCCAGAGGTTCCTAGATGGATGTATGGAATCCATGTACAGGTATGATTTTAGGAACTATGAGGAAACCAAAGAACCCAGAGGAAACTTTCATAGATATATAAAGAACATGTAAAATTCCCCACAGACAAAACCCAGAGCTTAGGATTGACCTGGAGACCCTGGAATTGCATAGCATCAATGCTACCCACAGTGTTTCCTGCTGCCCTACAAGGCCATTGGCGATTTCTGTTATTTATTTCTACTATTACATATTTTTCATGATCCTGATAAATCACCACCAGTGCAGTTATGCTGAGCTTCCTCCTGCACAAATCAGCCTAATCTCATGAGTAACATATGAATCCAAAGAAGCAAGGGCAATGTGAATCTAGTCATAACGAAGAGATGTGAAGTCTGACTTTAGCCCAAATTTAACCCATGTATCTTTTTAATGCAATTCTATGGTAAGACACTGTTAAAGAAGATGGTGAAAATGCACGTAATCATCATATATGAATCTTTTTAGTCGTTCAGGAGAGAATATGAATACTGAGTCTGAGCTATCAGCTTCTTAGTGATTGGGATTAATAGCGCAGTAAGGTTGTCTTTGACATTATCCGACTCTAAAGTTGTCTTTTAAATCATTATACACTAACCATTTTATAAGGTTGCCGGTGCCACTCTAAGAGCAAATTTGTAGGTTCATTTAAACCGGAGATAGCTCATTGTAAATGTTCTTGATGGGCTGTGTCTGCAATATACCTAGACTTCCTGTAGCTTTGGAAAAAAGTTATTCCACACAAAGATGACACTGACCAGCTGTTTGGTGAAGGTAAAACATTCTTTCAGTTGATGACAACCATGTCCATTAGCTCATACACCATTCGGTGTATCTGTACAGTGTCTTGGTTGTTTTGCGTGCTCTTTTGATGCACTGGACTTTACACACAGATAAGCCTCTGAGACACAAACATTTTCCACTGGTCGAGATGGACGATGGAAGATCGATCTTGTGTGATGAACGTATGTCAGTTCCTCACTGTAAATCATGTCTACTGTTCGCTAAAACGTGTCTCATGTGGAAAGCATCCTAGTTATTCTTTAACATTTGTGTGTCAATAGATTTTACTTTTATGTATTTTTTGTGAGATTGGAAGAGAAGTAAATAAATCTAGGTAATAAATTCAATATTTCCCCAGTGGATTAAACCAAATAGTGCTTTAAAAAGTTGATATGATGTGCATCTTTGAGTAAAGATCCAGACCTTGTGTTGCTGTCTGTGTTTCTGGACGTTTTCTTCATGTCCCTGTGGGTTTCCTCTCACCTTCTAAAACATGCCAGAGGGTGGATTAGTGAGTCTAAATTGCCCCTAAACGTCAATGAATGTGTGAATGTGTGTGTGCCTGATGGCCTGCAACGAACCGGGTGTCCCATCCTGGGTGTATTCCTGCCTTTCAGATTCTCCACAGCCCTCAGCTGTGTCCTTTTGTCGTACTACCTTTTGAGAGGCAACAACTTGTTCAGTGGATGTTTCATAACATTGAAATAAAAAAAGTTATTTATTAACTATTGTCTATAAATAATTAGTGTTGTGGTGTTGGAGGAATAAAACATGACATGCTTTTTGGGCCAGGTCGCATCTAAACCCCCCACACACTCTTTACTCACTGGTTCTCCATTTAAGCCCTAAAAAATAAGCTCGGATGGTTGAAGGATTTAAGGTTTAATTGACTATAATTTAGTGGTTGGTGATGCTTATTTTCCAGCTAAGTATATTTAAAAGTGGCAAGAAGGTAAGAGCTTTCACTTCAAATCCAAAACCAGAGCGTTTAGGATAATCGCTGGAGTTGTTGCACTATGTCATTTTGATGAATGTGCTGCGCACTCCAGTAAGAGTTTAGCTGCCATTCACTTCCTGATTTCGGGTAACGGGGAACATGCGCTCTTAAATTCTTGTCTAGACTACTACGGTTCAGAAAAACAGACAGCCAGGTTGCAGATTGTCTGAGCTTTACCACTAATGTTTTATTGACTCACCAACTGAATGCATATCATCTGGCATCACTGTTTAATCAGTTATTAGTTTAATGAACTTTGTATGCACAATAAGACTGAATCTAAAAGTTGTATTGAAATTGCTATTTACAATTAATTAAACAATCTTTTTTTTTAATGAAACTCCTGGCTTGTATTAGTTATCTACATGTAATCTTGTTCTCATTTATAAAGAATTTTAAGTTTTCAATACTAGCATTTTCCCTGCATGTACACAGCAGTAATATTAAGCTTTTGCACAAGTGTAAATCCATGAAAATAAGTTAAAAAACATTCAGTGAAGTTTAAACCTTACAACTAAATTAAAAAAGAAGCAGCTTGATGGACCATACACATGTGCATGCTTGTAGCCATATTGAGCAGAACATGAGCAATAGGAGACACTGAATGACTCAAGGGGTCATGTTAACATAGAGATAAAATATTTCTTGAGTTCGAGTTAGTAACACAGGTGCCGGCACACAGCGTGAAGAAATATGTGCCGTGCTGAAAAACATTCCGAATCAATCCCAGGTTTTCTTCTGGGGTTTTAGTGTCTCACACAGTCAGTACATTGATTAGGTTCGTGTAATTGGTTAAAATCAGCAGCAGGCAACTCGAGCTCTTGGTTGTACGGGGTTGAATTGGAAATTTTTTTTTTAACAGTTGTTAGCAGTGCAGTCTGATTACGAGTAGGGTAAATAATCTCGTCGTAATTGAATACTGGCGTTCTGTGATGTTTTTTGGGTGCAGGATTTAAAAAAAAAAATTTTTTTAACTTGAACTAGAAATTCTCTTGAGGAAAATTCATTCACTTGTTGTTGCAGAACACCAAATAAGTGCAGAAGAACCCAAATCCACTGTAACCATGGTGATGATGATGCTTTGTCTGCTTAGTTGGATACACTCTTACTAGTCTAATTGATTTTTTTTTTCTGTCAGTTATAATTCTCAAGGTTTTTTTTTTTTTTTTTTAGTGTGTGTGTGCCCTGCTGTATTACAATGTTAGTCCAGATTCATTTAAAAAGCCACAACATATTCTTGTTAAGATTTTGTATTTTTGCTGAGCCATATACTCTGTTGTGGATGTATTGAATAAGCCGGGGTTAATGGCTTTGTTTGTGTGTCTCCTTGACAATGAGGGACTGCTCTTTATTGAATGTAACACATGTAATCCCCCAAGGCCTCCGAGGCAGCCCCGTTCCTTTAGAGGTCACTTAGAGACTCGCATGAATTGGGAGCTTCCTAGTTTCATAGTGCTGTAATCACTGCTAGAATAAGGCACTGGGTCCCCAAGGGATACACAGCCTACAGTGAACATGCCTTTGTTATTGGCGTCAGCGTTTTATAGAATATGATATGTGCTGGGCCGATCCCCCAGCCACTTTTTTTTATATCCCATTGTCCTTACAGTCTGGTCTGATGTATGACCTAATTTTCATGTATTTTTCCCCCAATAAATCTGTGTGTTTTGTTTTTAGGCAGTCGTACTAAAACTAAAATCTGGCTCATATTTGCTGGTTTCTTCTTTTTATTTTGACTGCGCTTTGGATGATCGTGCATGCCAATAAATGCTTGTGTTAGGAGGCTTTGATTCATTTTTGTGTTTATGTTCATATCTATGTTCAGATTGTAAAAAAAATAAAAAAAAAAATAAAATAATAATAATAATAATAATAAAAATCACAGCGAGACCTTTGCAATTTTAAAAACACGAACATTATCTAAGAACGTGACAGACAGGCGCGGCAGTAGTGTTTTTCACAGCCTGCAAAATTATTCTGCTTGTCCAATCAGCTGAGCCAGGCTCTGGAGGGTTAGTGATTGGACTGGCAGGAAATCAGGCTCTTAAGACATAACATATCGACTAGGCCATCCATCATCTCTTAGCATGCGCTGAGGCACGGCAGTGAGAGGCTGTGATTTCCCCCCTCCGCTGTGCCTCAAAGCCCAGGGCCTTAGTCAGTGCTGGAGTCAAGACAGGCAGCCTGGGTTTTTTTTTTTTTTTTTTTTGCCAGTTTAGGGAACAGCGAGTTCTGTCCTTCATCGCTCCTCGTGTAGCCTGTCCCTGCTGGGAACGCCATGCTCACAGAATCACAGCAGAGAATCCCTCCAATACTCCAGCCTTGTCACACTGTTCAACCCACTAGCCATGCTGAACACACGGCCACATGGACTAAATGAAAGAATAGCCCATCCGCTTAAAATCAGTCTTGCGCATTATACCTGTGCCACATGCACGCTGAGAATATCATGTTATTACAGCACCCAAAGTTGCGGAGCTGCATGTGTTGTAAATACGTGTATCTAGTACATTTTCCTTTTAAGTAATTTCTTTGAAATCTTTTTCTCTGTAGTTTTTAAGAACTACAGAGTTAACGTTTTGGAGATTTGAAGAGATAAATTTAGGGACTAACACTAAATAACAGACCGTTCTGCTTATAAAATAGTACATTTTTCTAGACCTATGCTCTGGTAACTTGTATTCAGAATTATGATCTGATATTACTATGTGACAGTTTTTGGAAAAATGTGTTAACTTCTATAAATATTATTCATATGACACTGAATTTAGAAGTTGCAGGATTTATGATCTTGGTTAAAAGTATTATTGAACTTTCAAGACTCCACGTGTGTTTTTGTGCATAGTAAAATAGGTATAAATCTAAATACAAAGAGTGCTAAACAAATCTATTTGAATAGCCTCATTTTTTTTTTGGTAATTTAAAGATGATTTGCACCGGGTGCCTGAGTCCTGACTATGCTTTTGGCTGTAGATGGTGCGGGGGGGATGCAAAGTCCCTCATCTGTATCACTCACGTAACACAGATGTTGGGAGTCATCTGTCAGCCTGGCCTCTCCTGCCGGGCTCGAGTCGTTCTGAAGGGAAAAGAATTGGACACGGTGCTGTCACTTTTCCCCCCTGCTCACAATGGAGAGCCATGCAAATCCAGCACACCTCCTGCTTGGCCGGCCTGTCCTGCAACTACAATGAGACTGGAAAGGGAGGGGGTGATGATGGCGTGATGGCCCAGTGGTGGGATGTGACATCAGGCGCAGGCCATTCTCTTACCCTCTCTCTTGTCTCTCCGTGCTTCATATTAGAATTGGAAATGCTCTCGTGGAGCTCGCCTGGCTGACTGGGATCATGTGGGACCACTGTCATTCCCCTCTGGTCTTTGTCCCAGGAGTGAGACGCCTCCGTTAGCCCTCTGCACACTGCTATGAATGAATTTGGGTGTAATGATCACTCCCCTTTTTCGAATGCCGTTCAGCTCACTTTGCATATGTCTGTCGAGTTTGGAGAGCCGGCCTGCTGGAGTGGGGAAAGAATAGATCGGTGCAGATGCTCCCATCTTGGATGCGCTTTGAAAGAGAGAAAGCGCGCACACTCTCCCCCTTTCCACGTGCAGACAACCCACACGTCCATACGCATCCGTTCAGAGTCCCTGAACGTTTTCAAAACGGGCCCTAATGTGCCGTTTTCATCAGCGCCGAGGCGGGCTGCAATATGGTGCCAGCGGCCCGCTTGGGGAATATGAATGTTGATTAAGCATGCACTCAGGCTTTTGAAATTCTGAAGAAGTGTCAGAATAATGGATGTTGAGCAAATGTCAAGCATTTGTTAATTTCTCTGTTATTTGGGGTTTATCTAGTGTGCTCTTTGGAGTAAACCCGAGGCCAGCGTTGTTGTGGCATGTGCCATTGATATGCTGATTTTCTTGGCTGCAGACACTTTGTTTTCGATGGCAATGTTCGAGCTGGGGTTTGAAGCAAAGGGGCTACTCATTGATTATTTATTGCAGTTCTGGTGTTTATCTCTCTATTACATGCCTGTTAATCCAATAGGACTGAATTATAAGTTAACCAATCTCAGTATTCTCAGGGTTACTAAAAATTCATGAGATCTTTTTTTTTTTTTTTTTTTTTTCCCCACCCATCATTTTGGCTTTTTATACATTCAGCAAACAAATTGTTTAATTGTCGACGTCCAGAGTTACTGCATTTTGTTTAAAGTTAGGTTGGTGTTTAATGTCAGTGCTGCTATTTGAGAATGCTAGAATGCTTGTTGCTTGGTCAGTGCAGTAAAAACGTAGTCCTTGCATTAGCTAGCAGGCTGTCTGGCTCCCAGAGCTCCTGGCCAGGCATTTCACTCTTGTGGAAGACCACACGTCTCTGTCTCACGGTGCAAACAAAAAGTGGAACTGGCAGCTTAGGCTTGTGGTTTTGGCCTGGCCAGTGGAGCGCTGTGCTGTCAGGGATGCACACGGCCTCATCACACAACTGGGATTGTTTATGTGGTTAGGCGTGAGGAAGAAAGCCAAGGGCAAGAGAGAAAGAGACAGTGGACATGAGAAAGACCTTTCACTTAGTTTACAGCAGTGCTCCTGGAGCGTGCTTGATTTGCTTTTGAAGAATAGACACGTTTCCGTACGACACATTATTCTTCACAGTAGAATAAAATAAAATAATCTGTTGAAAGCACTAATAAAGACACCTTTATAAAAAGCAAAATAGTCTGTTTTTTTTTAGTTTTTTTTTTTTTTATAATAAATGTCTTCACCTTGTGCTGATTTTCCGGGTACAGGATGTGCTGACAGACAAAGGTTTTATTTATTTATATAAATATATTTTTTTAAATCATCAGCGCCATGCCACGCAATGACAAATGTAGCTTTCCGTGAAATGTGGCACGTCTCACCGCCTTACACAATGCTCTGGGAATGTGCTCGGAGTGTAGTACAGTTGCATAGCTACTGAGGATCAGTTTGCACGCTAGGATCAGTTGCAGGAGAGGATTGAACCAAATTGCACAGAATGGGGAAAAGTGATGTGGCCGTCCTTGAGGGAGTAGACAGTTGGTCAGCTTAATGTGCTTCTTTCTTTGCTTGATCGGAAATGAAGGCCTCGTTTTTCACTCTACGCAAGATTTTGATGTAGTTAAATGGTCCCACTGTTAAAACTATGGCTTTTTTTCCCATCATAACCACTGTACATACTCACTTCCGTAGCTAATCATAATTAAAGCAAGGATAGTTTTGTGGATATTGCAGCTGTTGAATCGCTGGGGGCCTAAAACGCAGCTTTAAAAGCCTTAACAGGAAAACTCTGTGCCTTACACACTTGGAAGTATTTGCTATAAGTTTATGCTCCCCCAACCACCCCCAGAGTCTAGAATCTCCAATACTTGAGTATATTAAATTGAGAAGCTGCATTATTATGTCTTGGTTAGCCAGCTCATCCACTTACATACACTAAGGATATCAAATTTCTCTCAAATGTATATCTGAACAAATGAATTGTACAGGCCGTTTTTCATAAATAGCTCAAGTAGACGTATTACTTAATCTTCTGCAAACGCTATGATGTTTCTCATGCATTTTTGGTACGTTAAGAACACTGAGTTTTACTAAACATTCTGTATTTTTGAAGTATAATTAATGTAACTAGCCAGAACATACGTGTTTTGGTGTGTCAAATCTATCACTGTTCTGCATTTTATCTTCATATGGTGCTGTTTGGGCTGAAACAGATGTTCCCCTGCTCTTATCAGCATGTATAATTAGGGCAATTTACATATGTGGAGCATAAAGCAAAAGTAGATGCAGCGGTGCAAAAATATTGATTTAAGGCAAAAAAAGAATAGGCTTTGAGAAACAGTCCAACTTGAGATCATATTTGTCTAGTATTTACATTATTTACTGACTGGAAATGTTATCAGGAGAGAAGTGTGGTGTTGTTGTTTTTTTTTCCCCACTCAGTCTCAGAAATGTCATCATTGCATTAATTCATCAACCATACCAAATCTTCCAGTCTTTGCCTTTGTTTGTAGCCCGTCCTTAAATCATTAGGAATAAAATTTGCTATGCTTCGTTGCAGTTTCTGCCCTGCCACAAATAGATGTAGCAAGCGCTAATTATTGTTGAAACATATGAGATGGATATCATTAGCCAGGTGGTATTCATTAGGTTAATCGCTGCCATTTTTTATTATTAATCATTTGTGTTAAAAAAAGGTGGGGGGGGGGGGGAGACGAAGGTCCTTTTGAAATGATTAAAAATTATATAGGACATTAAAAAATAGTTTAAAATCTTGTATTCATGTGTTGTTCATAGTTCAACAAAAAAAAAAGATGGAAATTTAATGGTACACAAAATACCCAATTACCCAGCATGCAATCTGTGTATATAGGTATGATCAAGGCAGCGCAGTTTAACTTGTTCGGGTGACGGTAGCGTTAAGTAGACACCGTGGAACAGTCAGAGTGGGATATTTTAATCAAATTGGCCTCAATGCTATATTCAGCCCCATGCATATTAATGGAATGTCGTAGGTTGGAGAGAAGGGTAATTACGTTCTGAATGATTTCCAAGGCACTGATCTGATTGCAGACCTTCTGTTTTTCCCTGTTTGAAATTATAGGCTAGAGGCGATAGGCTTAATGCTGTTCTATGACCTTCTAATAGCTCTCTTCATTCTTATTTCGGTGAAGTATTTTCCCAGTTTTTACCTACATGCTGTAAATACACTGCTGAATCCATGGCCATTTGTGCAATTATTATTACTGTTTTCATAATCCGTAGGATTCATTAAAATAATTTGCAGATATCTGTTTATTTATTTATTCATTCATTTATTTATTTATTACTGAAACAGCTTGCTGGTGACTTCTGGTCACTCATCCTTTCTGTGTGCTTTCTCTGCCTTTCTGTTTAACAGCAGCTCAGGGGAAAGAAAGATAAATATGAACGATTGGAAGAACAGCATAGCAGTCAGTTGTGTAATAAATTACATCTGTCTGTTTGGTCTAGTTTCCTGCATTCCTGCTGTAAATACTGTTCTACAGTGGGTAGAATGCAGTGAATTATGATGTATCGGGTTTACATGCATTCAGCAACTGGCGTGTGGTCCGAGATCCACAGCACATGGAATCCGTGTTACTGGGGCTGCCTGAAAACTACAGAACAAATGTATTTATTCAGTGGTAATATTGTGTAGTAGCAAGAGATTCTGACAAGCTATTTTTTCCCCCCTTGTAACTCATCAGGATGTCTAACTGCAGGGTTGAAAACCATTCAGAAAGAATACATCGTATAGTATATTGTATATCCAGGCATTATTTATTTTTTTGTGTGCTCCCATGTGAGAGTATACAGTGTCAATATTTTGTTTTACAATTTGATATTATGTACGTTTTTTTGCATTACAATATTGTAGAGTGAGCTTCTTTTTAACATTATAAGGGCAAAATCACTGAATTGTGTAAATTAAACATTAAAAAATTTAATTAATCCTTTAAGCAAAGTAATTTCACTCTCTTTTGAAGCTTATTCATGAGTTACACCATATACTATACCTACAGTAGTTACTTACTTGAGCATTAATTTATTAATTCATTCATTCATTTGTTTATCTTCAGAAATGGCTCTGTCTTTTGCAGGGTTGCAGTGTAAACAATTTTAAGTTTATGCCAGGAATACACCCTGGATGTGGCACCACACACATGTTCATACACTCATTGATGCCCAGGGGCTTTTTTTGCTCAGGTGGTCTACCTACCGGCATGCTTTCGTTAGTTGGGAGAACGTGCAAAACTCAAATTCGCAGACAGTAATGCATCATCAAGATCGACTCAGAGACCCAAACAGCTACAGTATGAGACAGCTTCATCACCTGTACTAAAAGTAATATTGTCACTTCTTTTATAAAATCTTTTTATATTTATCATTCTCTTTCCATTTCTTTTTTTCAAGGAGGTTAAAAAAATCAAGAAAATCATTCATGATAGTATTATACTATAGCAGTTCTAAAACTGATATAAGAAATTCTAATACTGTAACTATAATTATGATGATTTGTTTATAATGCACATTATCAAACATATGAATGATTTAATGATTAAAAATAATTTATTTATGTATTTCGATTCTTTTGTGTGACAATATGTATATCATCACACTGACTCCAAAAAAAATTATAAAAAAAAAACAGATAAAAATTATATACATGTTAGCATTTGAGGAGGTAAAATGGTGCCATCCCTCTATAATGCTATATGTGGCACACGTGATGCTCTTCTCACATTGGCAGGCAGCACAGTTACCTTTGTGGTAGAAGCTACCACTGTCTAAAATTGCAATACTTGAAGAATTGCAGTACAGTTTGAATCTGCACCTAAGTATTGTGATGATATTGTTTTGGGTCGTCCCTGCCAATTGCCATCCCAAAGGTACAGTCATAAAATAAGTATTTATAAAATGTTTGATCATCTGGTTCTGTGCACACTTGGAGTATACTTCTGAAATCCGATTGAGTGTCTCAAATCAATTTCTCTGTAATCTTCACCAACACAAAGCTTTCTGGCTTCCTTACTTCAGTTTCAGAGTTCATCTGTATGGCACAGCATGTTGTGACGCTGTATATCCTAATGAAGTGAGTAGTCATGCTGGAAAACTCTGCCATAGCTTTGGTCAAGAAAGGATGTTCTACAGTAAATGTTGATTTAGAAACATTAGAAAGGCCACATTCTGCTAAATGTGGTTTGTATGTAACATTGGTTGTTTCTGTAACTCCTTTATTTTTACTTCTCTGTATTAAGTATGAGAGAGTATTTGGCCACAGGTTGACTCAGTATTTGAAACAGATATGTTTTCACAGATATTTAGGGCAGTTTACCTCCCTTTAAACTTAACAGGGCAAAGATTTAGCAATTAGGGCGTAATCATGATCATTATAGAGAGTAATCCATTTAAAACCTAACAGATGTGCGACTCGGCAGACGGGACGGCCACGTCTTGAGAATTGAGCAGTAATGTTGTTGAAATGTTCAGGTGCAAGGTTGAAGTGTAGAAGACTTTTTTTTCTTCTTCTTTTTCTTTCCCATAAGTGTTCACATGCTGACAGTTGACCGTTTAATGGCCCACTTAATTGCACTGACCCTTTGACCTGTGCATATCATTGCAAATTAATTCTGTGCCAGACTTCTTACCTTGGAGATATGTGCGCACAAAGATGATTTTTTTTTTGTTTGTTTTGTATTAGTTTTTTCCATCCATATGAACCATTTGTGCTGAGATGTTGATGTTCAGCACAGGGGACTGTCATCGATTATAATGTGGTTTTTTTTTTTTTTTTTTTTGCTTTTTTCCCCCTCCCCTACTCTCTCAAAGTCAGCTTGTGTTGAGTTGATTATGGATATAATGAGAAAAATCTAAATCTAAGCTCTCTGTTGCTTTATTGGTACGTGTCCAGATTGATTACCGAGACCAATATGGACTTGATATTTCACGGCAGGTAGAAAAACTGCCCTTCTAGTTTCTGTTTACGTTCCCGTTCTCAAAGTGAAGTCTATTAAGTTTAACCGTATATGAATATTAAAGATAGCATGTGGAAACAGAACCACATGAGACAGTTGCTACAGTACCTGTGCATGGAGCATCATACTTTGTTCTTTTTTTTTTTTTTTTTGAGGAAATTGCTTGAAAGATTTTGGCTTTTGACTGGTGAAGACCAGCAGTGGGTCAGAACTTCATGGCCAGGTGTTTGACATTGAGTGTAGCTGGAAATGAATTTATCTTATGGCGGCCATAGAATTGAGTGACTTCTTAGAGCTTCCTGCTGAGAAAGTTTCCACTTCCAAAGCCTCTCGGTTTCAGTGGGAATGTTCCAAAATGTCCCATATTCCATTGCAGAGAATGTGGCAACATTTTTCCAACACTCTACCTTTTGGCCAAAATAATATGATTCTCATTTTCATAAAAGATCGCACAAGGGTAATAAAATGTCGATTTGTAAATATATCGATGATGGAATTGAATGCGGTTTAAATACTGTACAGTATGTGTGATGTTTCTTTGTCTGTTCCTTTGCATCTCTTTAAGGTGTTCTGCGCCCTTTACTAGTCGAAAGACAAGGAGGGGAGAGACAGGAAGGACTGTAGCATCTGTCTGATGCAGTGGACAGTGATATGAGGAGTGGGAGTGCTTTTATTTTCTCTCATTTCACACCATCCCCAGTCTCTGTAACCTTACCTCCCTCCCCTCACGACGCGTCTCAGCAGGAACCTTTTGTCCGAGATGTTCATCTGGAACAACTTTGCCACACTTGTTTTCATGTTCTTTTAGATTACAGGGCAGCCGGCCGCGGCTTTGAAGCGCCCCTCTTCCTTTGTCTCTGTGCAATGCACTCTGGTAATTAACTTTGTCCTTCTTTTATTTGTTCCAGTCACTCGCAGTCCACTCTTCTGAGCATCTTCTCCCTGGAGTACCAGGTTAGAAGTTTTCTTCCTTTGTGAGGCCTGACAGGTGCCTAATTGAATGATGAATGTCCCCTTATTTCTTTGTAATTGAACTGCCAGCTCTCTGATTGGTTCAGAGGATGCCCCCCCCTCTCTTTCTCTCCTCTCCTCTCCCCACTCGCATGACGAAGGCCCTGCCTGAGTCTCGGTGGAATCCTGCCAAGCCTTCCCATCCATCTGTCTAATAACATCTAGCCCCTGCTTATTTGGTGGACCTGTAATAAATTATGCTAAACCATTATTATTCTGACAATAATAATTTCCCCGTGTAGTGCGGCTCCGTGTGCTAAATGTTTGCTGACTCGCACTGTCACTGCCTCTTTCCCTGGCTGACAGCCGATGATGATAAATGGCCGATGCCGGGAGTGGCAGAAGGCTGCAGAGGCACAAAATGGAGTCATTCATCATTCCTGTGACAGGTGTCACTCATGCAGCGTGTCCCCCTGGAATTGCTTTTTTTTGTAGTTTTTAAATAAGTTGTTTTTTAAACCATGCTCACTCTTTCCCCTGGTTAAGATGGCAACTGAATCATATACAATAAGGCTTTTAAAAGGTGCAGAGGGGAGGGGGCTTTAATCTGTTGTGGTTTCATCACAGTGGAAATTAATTGAAGGTTTAAGTCAAGGGAGAATGATTTTGTCATTACTCACATCCAACCCCTTTGAGCACATCTTGCTGAGATTCAATAACGTTGCTTGCTCACATAGGAAAATTACAAATGAAAAGAAAAAGGCTTTTTTTGCATCACACTTTTTTTTTCTTTTTAATCGGTGTGACTTATGAATGGTGTAAAATATGTGTAATAGGTACAAAAAAAGCAACTGTTTCATTATGCACCTTCTTTCAGAAAAGAATGAAAAGAAGTCTTGTGAAACATCACGCCGCAGATGTCATTGAAGTCTACTACCAGAGGTAAGAATCAGTCCACTCTACCTACTAATCACTAGATGGGTGTGTACGTGTGAGTGGGTGGGCTCCACTGACAGATATAATCTCCTCTAAACAAATCACCAGGCCTTCCAGATCCCCACTCGCACCTGCTAAGCCTACAAATGTGCACACACAGACACGCTGAAAAAAAAAATGTATGCTTGGACGTTTGCCTTGATTAGGCACATGGCGACCTATTATTTGCAATTTCTTTCAAAAATCAGATCAGGAGACAACAAAAGCAAAGTGGCTCAAGGCAAGGAAGCATTTTTGTTGCATATCGTAATTAGCCTCTGGTAGCCTATTAAGCATGTTGTTTTTGCGAAACGCAAACCAGAAGCTGCAGTTGTAACCTGCTTACATAACAAGAAACCTCACACATTATCTGCGTGGGATCTTCGGAAGGCTTTGTGGTTTCTGACGGGGAGGAGGCAGAGCCCCCTCGTTTTGTTAATGATCATGCTTGTCTGATGCGAGGACAGTCTGAGGTTTCAGAGCTGTTCCGTTTCAACCACACAAAGCGTTAGAAATGCCGTAGAGGCCAAAGCCTACGGGACATCAGCATGTCTTGGCTGGCCTGTTCTTGTTGTCCTCTATCCTCACGTCTGTTTTTTCACAATCGTTATTTTTGTTGTTGTAATGAAGGTACCGTAGTGAAGCCAGCAAACATCCTTCAGACCCCGTCCTGTTGGAGTTAGCCAATGAGGTAATGACTTAAACCCTCTTGAGTCTTTCACTTTCTGGCTCCCTTTATTTCTCTTTTTCTTCCCTTCTTTCTTTTCTTCTCTTTGTGTATTTTCTTCCCGTTCAGTTTTATAGCTAGCTATTTATTTTTCTTTTGAAGTGCCCTGGCAGGTCTGCAGCAGATTTTGGCACAAACACAATTATCCCTGAATGCTCCATCTTTTCAAAGACTGAATCGGTGTTTCAGATTTTTCCCCAGCCTGTTAGTACTTATAAAAATTGGGCAAATGGTCCTACCTATTAACCAATTATTTAATGCAATTAGGCCGTATCCTCCTCAGACAGATGAAAAAATACTTTTTTTTCTGTCATTATAATAATTGACATTCATAAATGCTGCTTTCTGAAAAAATAAATGATTGACACATAAAGGTCTGTGTGTATTATTTAGATTTTTATCTATGGTTGACGTATCAAACCGGTCATTATTGTTCACTGAAAATCCTACTAAAATCCTACAAAAACAATATTGCCACAGTTTAATACTGGACAACTTGCCATATGCTCCTAATGCTAGACTGCTGGGGGAAGTTTTGTATAGATAGTTTGACACTGCAAGTGTTAAAGGGTCACACATGGCCAACAAGTTCCAACATTTCACATTAATAAGAATGAACGTGCGCTCTCCTTGACTAGCCCGTGTCTCCTGTGCATTGCATCCAGTCAGCAAATTAACAATTAACGCTGGGTTACTCTCAGTGTTTAATGGCTAGTGAAAGGGCCCTGCAGTCTCTCTGGTGTGTCCCATTAAACAGCGGCCGCTCTCCCACCCTCTCCATCGCCACGGCCTCTTAAAATGCATCCCATAAAACCTCAAATTTGATGTTTACTCTGATAATAGCAGTGAGAATCAAGATGAACTGAGTTAATATCCTCTCTTTAATGATCATGCCTCGCCTCAGATGACCCGTTCCTGCTGAAGAGATATTAAATACAAAGTAAAAAAAATTGTATTGTTTTTATAAAGATCATCCACTTGCACAAGGAGACGCAGCCTTAAAATACAAATCATGGAAATTACAAGGTTATGTACTGTACAAAACTCCTAGACCCCTGCCTTTTTTCCAGTATTTAAATATTTGCCAGGCAAGTAAATTCTGCATTCTATTGGCAAAAGGAACACGCTATGTAATCTAAACATATAAATTTTAAGATAAAAAATATTTTAAACCATTGTTTTTGGGTTTTGACTTTCCTTTCTTTAATTTCAGTCATTTTATTATATCCAGGAAATAATTATTTTGGAAGCATGTATCATAAAATAATTTCTTAAATACTCTTTTAGATATTAGATTTACTTAACAATGTGATTTGTTTTATGCCATTAAATAATAAGAATTATATTTCATATTTCAGGAACCAGATACTGATGCTGGTAATTCTATTAATCACATTGTGCTTGTAAAGAATAATAAAGAATAAGGACACAGTCATTAGAGTAAAACTACTTTTATTTCTTTATATAATCCTTGCCACACTAATGCACTCATCCCAGTGTTTCACTAGTGCTTGGATACCATAAAGGTAGAAAGTTTTGCTCTGTATGCTAGAGCTATGATTGGACTGCCTGCTTCACATCACTGCTGAAATGGTAGCCTCCCAGGAACTTCCTTAATCCCCCTCTGCTTTAAGGGAAAAAAGTCTTTCATGACAATGCATGACCTCATGCTGCTCACTGCACCACTTGCACATTACAGGAATTTGGTTGAAAGTTATTGCCACATCCACCCTACAGTCCTGACCTCAGTCCAGGTGATTTCCACATCGTTTGGCCAATAAAGTAGTTCCTGGGATGCCAGTGTACATTATGGCACTGGTGTACCGACATAACTTTATATCTTGATATCCAAGCACTAGTGAAATGATGGGATAAGTGCATAATTGTAGCAGGGGATTACATAGAGAAATAAAGGGAGTTTTTACCCTGTGTAGAACTGTGTTCTCTTATTCTGAACAATCAGAAGTTCCAGTATGACTTCAATGGCACATGTTTTCTACAAATACCTTTAACCATTATCTAACTCGGTTATGCATAGATTTAGAATCAGATTATAGACTGGCATCTGTGATGCATTTAAAAGCAAATTAAAAATTTATATGACAATAACGCTACCAAAGTTCATAAGAATTTTGTTAATGAGGTGTCAGGTGTGAAATTTGTGATCTCCATATGAGATTTGATTGTCTGCTGTATATGTTTAATCCTTACAAGATGTGCTCATGTGGAAGGCGTAAGCCAGTCTGATATAAAAAATATATTTAAAAAAAAAATGCAGAAGCTTCAGTGAGATACTTTGTAAAGCAGGACCCACTGACTATAGGTATCAGAGTTATCATAGAAATGGAGCTTAAACCTGACCAAATGAAATTTTATATATATTTTTAATTATTGTATTAAAATTAAAGGGCAAAATATTGCTTAGTACTGTATGTATTCCACTTGTGGGTATTTTACTACATACCTAGGTTATATAGCATTTTGTACAGGCTAAAACACTGAAATGAGAAGAACAGCAAAAGTCAGTTGCTAAAAAATAGCTTAAAAAAGTAGAACTATGTAAAATTGCATTGTGGTCATATGCTGTCTCTACTGTAAAGTGGAAAGAAAAATATTTTGTAACAGTTCTCAGTGCTTTATAATTAGTAGTTAATTCCTTCCTATGAAAGATGGTAAAGGAAATCTCTGGCCTGAAACCCATTAAGTATGTTTATATTGAAATATCTGGGATGTGTTTAATGATTCTGGTGCTTTATTTATTAAATTTTTTGACGGGGTTGGTTTGTGCTATATTATGTTATTCCTGAGCGTAGTTAGCAGTTATGTAGTGCACTGCAGATTCCTCCTGGTACTCTGGTTTCCTCCCACACTCCAAAGACATGCAGATTATACTAATTGCCGTTCCCTGTGCGGCGCGTGTGTGTGCCCTGCGATGGATTGACACCCTGTACAGGATATACTCCGCCATGTGCTCCTGGCTCGCGTCGCCCTGTACAGGATAAGCTTTATAGAAGATGAATAAATGACAGTTTTAAGGCAAAAACAGTTTTAAGGCAGGAAGGGCCGTTTTGACTGTCTTCTAAAAATGTTCTAAAAAGAGAACATACTTGTTTTGACACTCAACAAATGTTGTTGAACAATGATATCATTCATGAGAAATTAAAAGTAAAATTAACATTCATTGGAGTCCGAATGCCAGTGCAGCAATATGATGGTTTTAATGACATTGTCATTTTTTGAAATTTGACAATTAAGATACTGTGAATAATTTTATTTTAAGCAAATCAATTTCTATACAACAATCAATATTTAATATAAAGTCCTTTATTATTCAAAACCTGCTTGATCCGGCTGGGCATAGAGTCTAAAAGACATCTGCAGTACTCTGCTGTCACTTGATCCATCCATGCCTGCTTGATTCCTTCCTGAAGATCATCTTTTTGACTGCTACTGCCTTCTTCACTATTGTCCAACAGATTTCTATTGAGCTTAGGCCTGGTGATGATCCAGGCCATAGCTCCAGAAGCTGAATACCCTCATCACACCGCCAGTTTGTCACTAGTTTTTTAATGTACTCTTCAGCTGACTAGAATTGAACTAATTGGTGAAATCACCTGTTTTCACCTGAAATCTGGGAGAGTGATAATAAATGGCAAGACCATTAACGACAATAAAAATAGATCGACATGAGTCGAACAAGTTTTTCCGTGGAAAATAAAAAAGCTCAGGATTTCACTACAAAATAAATCTAGGAAGATCATATGTTGATTCTAAATTGACATGCAAGTTGTTCATGGTGGATTTTCCCACAGTCTTTATTTTATCTAAACGAAAAGAATTTCGTCTTGTAACTGATTGGTTTGAATTACTTAATTACTAAAGTATTTTCAGAAATGTGAAGATATAATGAATAGAAGATTCATGGTCGCATCTTCAGCCAAGGCAGCTGGAAAAAGTGTGTGGTCAGTGTTCACCGTTCAGCTCCATATAGCTTGTGTAATGAGTTATTACAACTTGCAGATCACACAAAAAGTCAGTGGGTGCACTTTTACCTAAAAAGGTTGAGGTGAAATAACTGCTAATCGTATAACCTTTACAAAGCCCTAAATTTAAAGCTCAGGTCACCCAAGAAAAGAGCTGCACATAGCCAATTTCTCAAGCATTATATAATCCTAGGAGTCTGTTCCTGAGTGTGTGTTGGGGGGGGGGGGTGTTTGGGGTTGTGAGCTTGTTGTGGTGGGTATGCGTCTGTGTTGCCAGATGTTATGGCATCTACCCATTTCCTTTGAGTATATATATAAATACAGTTTGAAGAAGAAATGCGCAAAGTAAAGTGTTTTTCTTAAACTGTAATTTCTTTAAAGATGTGCGATCATTTGCATCAGAATTCGAGAAAATTCCTGTTTTGTTGGAGTTTGTCAAAGTTCTCCATTTATGTCAAAACATTGAAGAATTGGGTCTATTTTTTTATCCTTGCTTTTTATCATGTCCTCTAGTTTCTGAAACTGACATCAGTTCATCTGTGAATGATGAACATGGAGACTGTTTCAGGGTTCAGGCATCTGTAAATGTTGTTCACACTTCACAGGCATGTCCCGGAGTCCGGCGTTAGAGTGAGATGGGCTTGTGATTAATATGAAAATTAGGAGAATGCAAGTACCTGAACTAATCAGGCAGTCTTTATTCAGGCTGCCCCACCAAGGGTAATGTTGCCATTTTTCAAGTGTCACTCCTGATGTGGGTTACTGTGGTGGCTATGAACTCCTTATCCTGTGATATTTAAATGTGTGTGTCTGTGCGAGAGAAAGAGAGGGAGACGAGGAAGATAATGGGGGTAGTGAAGCCACAATTGTGTGGGTTAGCATGAGGAAGAGACCTGCAGGCTAAAGAAGACAAGAGGATACTCCTGAAAAAGCAAAAGCCCCTAATGAAGATGAATACGGTCTCCTTACTGCCGTAATAATTATAGACACGTTTGGTTGTTGTCAAGGCTGCATTCTCTATGCAGAATTATGGAGATGTTAACAAACAGCGCCGCCAGTAAATCTTTTTGTGGTGTATGTGGACTGCTTCAAGCAACACCAGGAAGGATCACAGAGGAGATAAAACTCAACAATTGAGCTATATGCTGAGCAGGAATCCGCCGTTGGGGTCCCAATTATGCTAACAAGCAGAAGTGCTTTTTGGCTATGTTCTTTCCAAGCTTTACAGCAGAGGAGTGAAAAATACACCAAGGATGTTTAATGAACTAAATAGGAAAGGGTATTATCTACCAATATTACTTATTCTATCCAAATTCACATGCATACACAGGTTTTTTTTTTTTTTTTTGCTATACAGTTGCTCCAGCTGTTTTCATGCACTAATTATTTTGCAGCTACATTGTTTTCTTCAAGAAACAACTTATTGAAACACATTAATTATCCAGCATCCTACCTAGGGATACAGCATATGATGGGGCGAGAGAGAAAGAGAGCAAGAGGGAGGGAGAAAAAGAGAGAATGAGGTGAAATAAGCATGGATATGCTGCCATTGGTGTGTCAGCCTCTCCTCACAGACGGGTTTTAAATGAGCCATAGGTGCTGCGCTCCGTGTCAGCTCCAGTCTTGATCTTCCAGCCAGCATTCATACTTTTCAAGTTTTTGCCTTCAAAGAACCACTCTGCTCCTGGTGTCTCCTCCCTGCTTTGAGTTAGTGAGTGTTTGCAGGCCCTGCCATCAGCTTCGGCCCTAGCGATGTCTGCTCTGCCTCATATACGAGTCCTGCACTGTCTCTGTCTTTTGGGAAAGTTGGGCACTGGTGTGATTTATTGTAGTTCTCACCTCATGAGACATATGCTCTGTTTTGTCTTGCTGTCCCTTACTTGTTGGTGTGGTATAGTGTTGCTGGCTGGTCTGAAAAACATCAAATCATGATGTTGTATTTTAACCCTTCGTGTTAGTGACTTCACTTTTTTTGATGGTCATTAGATAATGCACAAAAATGAAAACTGAGTCAAGTAGGCAATCCTTCAACTTGTTGCAAATATGTCTTGACGTCAACCTCTTAAATCATTGAGTGTAATTAAGGAACATCATATAACCTTTCCCAACTAGTATATACTGTATAACTAATATTTATTCAGTTGAACAATTTAATACTCTTGTGAACTGGCCAATTCATCTTGCTGTTCTGCATCTCCTTGGAGTTTTCTGCTTTTCTGTGTAGTAAAATCTAAATTCATTTTGTGCTTGTTAAAAAAAAAAAAAGCTTTCAGCATGGCTTCATTCATTCATCTTTAGTAACTCTTTTATCCTAGAATGGGTCACTGTGGATCCTGAGGCTTTTCTCAGCACAAAAGGCATGAGGCAGGAATGCAACTTGGATAACTTTTTTTTGTGTGTGTCTTTTTTTAAGCATCATGACACTAGACTGATTTTGGTGTGGCTTGAGTCACTATATGTCCTTGCGTCCTTAAGATGATGGACACTAAAGAATGTCTGCACCTTTAACTATTGCTCTAGGATATAATAGTCCATTGTCTTGTCCCCCAGGTGGACCTGTCCCCTTCTCTGCTGGCTCGTCTGCTGCTGGAGCGATTCCTAGAGGAGCATCAGGACTCAGTATGTGAGTAGATGTACTTTTATTTTGTGTCTGCAATTTTTTATCGTGAGACACTCAGGTCAGCAGCGGTCGTACCTGCGGCACATGACTGACAATTAAGTGCTCGGCAGACCACCCACCACTTAACTGCTGTTTAGATCAATGCTCCTCCATTTCATCAGTGTTATTTATAACCCCCGATTTTTTTCCTCTTCTACTTTTCCTCCCAAGCTAGTGAAATTGAGAAGAAAATGAGAGATAAAGGAAACCTTTTTATCTACCACCGATGGGCAAGGAGGACGGATAATAGGTGCTCTTAAAAAAAAAGAGAGAGACAGAGAGAGAGAGAGAGAGAGAGAGAGTTTATTTTGTTACATAAGAAGGAAATGCTAGTTTATTCTAAGGGCAATAAGTACAATCTTAAAAATCAGCATTAATATAATTATTATTATTATTCCATACAGATGCTGCGGTTATATTTTATGGATCGCTAGTAACTATATTAAAGTAGGTACTAATAAAGAACATTTCTTAAGTCAAAATGGTACCAATTCTTTTTAAAGAAATCCAAATGAGCTTTTGTCTTAGTGTATGAGGTTTGCACTATGAATCTCAAGCACGACCAAAGAAAAAACTTTTAGCCTAGAAAGACACAATTTAAGAGAAGAAGCACATGCGCCTACCTATCTTGCCTTTTTCTGCTGCCTTTCTGCTCTTGTTATTCACACAGTTTCCTCTTTTTTATTTGCACCTTGATGTCAGTAGGATTTGACACCCTATTTTTTCCTTTGAGCATTCATTTGAATGCATTTGTGGTGGTTTCCTCCTCTCACACTTTCTCTTCCCTTTACTCTTTCTTGAGTTCTCTCTCTCTCTCTTTTTTTCTTTCTTTTCTCTCTGTCTCCCTCCCGCTCCCCCCCCCCATCTCCCAATCTTTCCATCTTTAAGATACAGCACATGTGCACGCTCACATGCATACTCCCCGACCCCGTATCACTCCAGCAGACATGTCTCATCCCAGCGCCAAACCAGGAGTCAGTGCTTTATGAGAGAATCACATGATGTCAAAACCACACGCCTTCGATTTAATCAAGAAAGAGATTAAAGTGGATGTGTGTTATTTTCAACTCGGCCACAGCACAGTCATTTGTCACTGTCAGGCTTGTGATTGCGTTGGACCCGCCGTTGTCCACCGCTTGTCAAAATAGTAGTCCTGCTATAGCGTGGAGGCTAGGGCACTGTTCCAGAGAGGGGAAAACGCTGTGAGGATGAGGATTCAGATGGTCCTTGGCCAGATAGCTCAAGGGGAAAAAGCTGTTGTGATTTACACAACATGGGTAAAAGTCATTGTTTTTTTAGGCTTAATGTTTTTTTAACTTGAGTCACAATGTGACTCTTATTACACAGGATTTTTAAAATATTTTTTTCGGCTTAGTTTTTCCCCTTCTGTGCATCAGGTGATCATGTGATGGGGTTGGAATAGCGCTGCTTAGGCAGTGTTGTCAGGGTGACTTCTATTTTGACATCTGTAGTCTGTCCTGCCCCTTCTCACTGCTGACCTGACTGGCCTTGGGCGGTGAAATTCAGCACACATAGGCTGTCTGGTCAGATCTCTGAATCTCCCTGTGTGTATATTAGAGTTTTGTAATGTGTTTCCATTATGAAGCAATGCAAGGATAATTGTCTTTGGTGGCAATTAGCTAACAGGTTTGTTCAGTGGCATTGGCAGGCACATTCATCATTCCCTACCCCCACTTGCCTAGACTTGACATGTCTCTCTCTCTCTTGCTCTTTCTTTTGCTCGCTCTCCCTCACTCGTGCTCTCTCCCCCGCACTCTCCCCCCCCAGCGGACAGCATGGATCAATAGACTTCTATATAAGGGACCTTGCTTCCAAGTCCGTGAGCAACTTGCCATTACCCAGCACCATTATTTTTATTCCCTTTCTTTCCCCCTTTGCATTTAGGAGACATAGAAATTGTACCTTTGGGACGGTGGAATATATACACAATCACTTGGTTAGAATCAATAAAGAGATTTAAATTGTTTCTCATCTCTTGCAGCCTGTTTGTTGTACGTGTGTGATTTCCCCAAACTGCTAAAGCGGCAGGCAGCGGCAACGATTGGTCGGTTGTGCTTGTAAATAAGGCAATACGTTTCGAATATGATGATAGCTTCTATAATGAGAGGGCAAAGGACAGGTAGGGGCTGTGTTGGCTATATATATATATATAATTTGAGTGTAATACATTATTAATTTACACCAATAATCTTGTAGCATTTTTATTCTCTTTTTTTTCTATGAGACTTGAGTCTCAGCAGTTATCACGTGGTCACTCTGGACGTATGATAAAATGCAGCTAAAAAGCCACTAATGGAGTCATTCGAACTGAGACTCACTCTCTCACTCTGCTCTTTTCCAGTCTCCCTCCACCCTCCTCTCTACGTTTCTGACATGATTTGAAGTGCTGCTAGATTTAACTACACTTTTTTTTTCTTTTTTTTTTTGAGAAGGCAATTTTGCAAGCTATTTGACCTTTTCTATTTTCCCAAGGCCTTACATGAGATTAGATCTCTTCTACAGCCTTTCCTACAATGTGATTGGACCTGTTTTAAGATTTATCGTCATCTCATGTTTGGTCACCTGAGCTTTACTAAGTCACGTTGCTTGGGGTGTCCGGGATGTGGAGGTGCTCACTTTGGGACCGAATCGAAATATTACTAATATAGTTTGTCTAAAAATAAAATTGCATCCCATAGCTTAGGAGATCATGACAGTAGTGAGTATAATTATGCTAGGTGGAGCAGACTGCAGTAGGGACCGTTATAGGTTTTGAGTAATAAGATTGTCTTGATTAATCGCAGAAATAAAGATGCCCGAGTGTGGTGAGATGTAGTATGATTGTGTGTGTGTGTGTGTGTGTGTGTGTGTGTGTGTGTGTGTGTGTGTGTGTGTGTGTGTGTGGTGGTACTGGAGAGGTTGAATGAGGTAAGCAGGCGGGTAGCACTGCTTTGACGTGTATACTAATTACTGTCGAGCAGAGGAACTGGAGTCAGGCTCAAGGCTGCGAGAAGCTCTGACCCAGACCCCGAGCTGCTTGCCGCGATCAGCCCCAATCGGGCCAAGGCGGATCAGTTCTGCCCCACTAACCCTGCCGGGACCCAACCTGAACCTCCGACCAGCACTGCATAAATAGGTGGAGAAAAGAAAGGAGCACAGCTCCACCTCCCTAGACAGAGCAACTGGGAGGATAGATTTAAGAGAAGTAAATTGGAAAATCAAATGAGGGCTTTAGTCAGCCAGGGCGAGATTTGCAGAGCTGTCCGCCAGGCTCTGAGAGGCTCATCCATCATGTCCCACAAGTAGTCAATTCCTCTAGTATCTGTAAATGTTTTCAGATATTAGCCAATTTATATGCTCCGAGATTCATCATGGAAAATCAGCTTTATCGGGGCACGTTATCAGCGCCCCGTCTCTCCTTTGCACCATGAAGTTTGATGTACGAGCGCCTTTGCAGCTCAATGGCTTATGTGCTGGAACCGTCCGTAAGGGGGGATATGTTGTCATGTAGAATGGGAGGGTGTTTAAAAAAAAAAAGGGTGGGGGGGTATTTTAATTAATAAACAAACTTGCATAGGAGCTCATCAGTGTCAGGGGCAATAACGATCATCATCCGTTATTGTTTATTACAGTCCTCCCTCAACAAATGTTGGCTTCTAATGAGATTTCTACCATTTTTTTCTAGATAAGATAATGACTTTTTCATCCTGGTGGAGAAGGAGAAAAGATATAAATGATAGGACTAAAGGGAAAGAAATCATGCAAGGTTAGGCTCATTTCTCCTGCGCCATTTATCATTTCATCAGAGTCTGATAAAGGCACTGGTGTTTTCTTCTTTTCTTTTTTTTTTTTTTTTTTTAGTAAACACCGGTTCTGTGTTCATGAACAAGTCCCAAAGGAGGTGAATCTACTCTTTTTAGTATTCTCCGCCACTGCATGCTTCCTCAGATAAGGAAACCTCAGTCAGAATTTATGCCGACACGGGACAATTACAATAAATTCGGTGTGTATTTACAGTGCTCTATTGTGTGTTGTGAAATCGTGCTGCAGGGGGAGTTTTGCGGTACGTGTGTGCGTGCACGAAAGGGAGAGGCGTCTTTTAATAAATGTATGCTGATGTTCGAGGCTGCAGTGATGCGAGGATGTTAGGCTCTGTTGTTATTTACTAGGCTGTTTGGGCGCAACGGCGGATCCCCGACTGCAAATGGCATTATGGCTGGTGATGAATGAGCATTAGGCTAAACTCATTTTAAAAGCAGTCTGATTTATTAGCACGCTGGCCTTCGGATTTCATCAGGTCAGCGCATGGCTGAAACCGCACAGTGTCAGCCCCAAGGTCACCTTCTTTGCAATCGTTTTTTTAACCCCGTCCCTCAGAAAATGGAGGGAAAAGAAGCTCCATGTATGATGTCCCACAAAACAGGAGGGGGGAAAAAAAAGAAAACTATCAGGCAAATGAAAAGCTGAAATGCGATCTGTGTGTGGAGTGTGGGTGTGTGTGTGTGTGTGTAAGGCACCAAAATTTGATGGTGGTCAACCTCCAATTATGAGTGCTAGTAAGACAAGAGCTTTAATGGCTGCTGTTTGCCTTCAGGGAGGTTTATTACACAGTACTGTTTTGCAGGAGCAGCGTCAAATCTATAAAACTACCATTAGGAGGAAAAAAAATCAATCAAAATGCCATTAAAGTGGAATAAGTTGCCAATATTGCTGATGTGGTTGCGGGTCCTTTGATTTTCTTTCAGATTATTAGGCACAGTCGAGTAGTGACTTTGTTAAGGGAAACGAGTGTTGTTGGGGAGTAATATGTCTCGTGGCTTCATAAAGTTTGCTGCCTCATATTTCCCGCTTTATTGATTATCCATTATCATTTGTCATGAGGTGTCCTAACTCAAGGGGAAAATATAACCCTCTTTCTTCAGTGGCGAGCGGCACCGGAGTGCCGTATAGATCTGGGTGTGAAGGTACCAATCTCTGAGAAAAATGAGAGGAGAAATAAGGTGCCTCGCAGGCCTGGGCTCGGCTCCGGCGAGGGAGCAAGGAGTGCTGACTGGGCTTTGTTCTGTCTCTCTCGCAGCGGCAGATCACAGCGTACACCTCGTATTTGTCATTTCTCCACCGGGGGTTTGGAATGAGACGTGAGGAGCAGCACCTCAGAGAGAGCTGGAAGGAGAGATTGAGGTTTATGGTTAATAAAAGCATGCGTCGTATGAAGATCATGGAGGGACCTGAAAGCAGAACTTAAAGTGTTTCTTTATTTTATCCTCATCCCTTTTCCTCTAATCATTCCTGTACTGTTAAAATCTGTTTGGGGACCGAATCTCCGAAGTCTCTTCTTGATCTCCACCTCAATTTCTCTTTCACAGCTCTTCGTTGGAAGATAGAAACATTCCTGGAAGTGTCAAGGCAGCAGCAGCAATTTTTCATGACCACATGTATACATCATTAGAATCGTGCACGTCCTCCATTTCGTCACACGGCGATACAATCCATTTAATCGGAATGTGCGTGAAAAATGACTTAGGGATTTTTGCCTTCGCAGTAATAAGAAATCAATCCAATGGCCTACCAATGTGATTTATAACCTTAGTGCTGCTGGAATGGGGTGAGAGATGCAAAATATTCATCCTTCATAACACGACTGAGGCATTTATCTGCGCAAAATCTCGCTCGGCTCTGAGCTTCCACCCAATTGAGTACGGAACATGTCAGAGTAAGTGGTGTAAAATATGGTATTTGTGTCTGTAGCTGCGCTAACAGTGATCTATCAATGCCATGACCTAGTCAATTAGGGCAAAAGGTTTTGTTCCTGGCTGTCTTTTAAGCTGTAGTTAGGTAGTAATCGTATTTCTTTCTTTTATATGTGTGGATTTTTTTTTCCCCTATTATCAGCATCCAAGCAAGTCCTGAACAGCATGTTGCGGGAGCCATCTTTAATTCCAGATGTGCAGCTAGCCAGACATGTTGAACAGGTATGCCCACCGGCTCTATCACTTTTATATCATATATTAAATATACATACAAAACTACTGACTAACGATACCGCCGAGATGTTCATGCGACTTTGATGATGTCCTTTGAATGTACATACACATGCACATTAATTAACTTGACTATCCATGGACTCATCTCCAGTAAATAATCCAGCGTCTCATATTTGCTAATAGCATCATGCGAGCGTCTGTACTAGTGCGTGGCGTGAAGTCGTATCCGTTGTTGGCCTCCCTTCCTACTATCAGTTTAACGGGTGCACAGAGCCCCTTTTCCACCTGCCTTAGCCACGCTGCAATATTTCTTCCCCCTCTTTTTCAGTGCACCATAAATGACTGCTGTTATGGACCGCTGGTCGACTGCATCAAACAGTATCCTTTCCCATAAAATTTTAGGCCTAAAGTTGACGAGGAGCTATTCACTGAGATGAGATGGGATGTATCGAGCTTTACCTGAAGTTCTCGGTGTAAGTGCACATGTGTGGGTGTCTGAATGAACTCACACGCACACACAAAAAAATAAAAAATAAAATATATTTTATTTATTTATATATATTAATGTGTGTGGATAGATAGATAGATAGATAGATAGATAGATAGATAGATAGATAGGATAAGCAGTACATCATTCTTATGTCATGTTCTATTTATACATCATACTTTTTCATTTACTTTTTTGAGCTAAAATCCCTTTCACTTGCTCTCTTTTTTTCTTCTGTTCTTCTTGTGTGTTTAAAAGATTTATCAGCACCTTGGAGAGTACTTGTCAGGTCACCATGTCACCATGATAGACCTTGGTCCTTCTTCTTTCAGTCATTCTCTGATTCTTATGTATTACTCTGTTTTTTCAATCAGAGTTGCATTGCTCTGATAGTCTGTTCTGATTTTTTAATGGGACAGTGTCACGAAGCAGCTTTACAGAAACCTAAATACAGATTTAAATTTACCCCTAATAAACAGGCCAATGGTGATGGCAACAAGAAAAACTCCCTGAAAGAACAAGAATCAAAAACGTTAAGAGTAATCAGACTCAAAAAGGTTTCCATTCTCTCCTGGGTGACACCTGTGAAATAGTGAAATGATTGATTGAATCTAGTGATTTCGGTATATGATGTATGATGATGTTTACTGTAGGGTCATTTTATACAATTGATTTGATTTTCTGAGGTTTTAGCCTTAAAGCTTATATTATAAAGGAAAGTTGTCCACTGTTCAGTGACTAGTATTTGAGCATAATCTGTTTAGCAGCAATAAACCCAGTTGACATGCCTGTGTGAAGTGCTTTTAGATGTAACGGCTACATGCACATCTATGTTAATGAGTGTCCATGGATGTACCTCCATTACTGGTGCTTTGCATTGACTCGACTATCCAGTGTTTACTGAGGGGCATGTGGGAAGGGGCAGAGCTGAAATATACTTTTAAAGTATTTTCTTCATTCGTCAGACATGCACAATGGGCGGGAAAAAAGCTAAATAAGAGTCAGTAAAATCACTCAGGAATCAGAAAACTCGACTAAGAATGGAGAGCAAATCATTTATTATTAATGCAAGAGGCGTTCAAGTCAAACCAGGACTTTTTGACTTGAAATATCTTATGAATTGAAAGTGTTGAACCGGTTTGCATTTACAGAAAACTTCAAGCACAGTACAGTAATGAGACATAGCTGCAGTTAAACATATGAGGGGTGCAAACATTTTAATGACGACCAGGGTGGTTTAGAGCCCATTTCAGTTGTTTCCGTGAACATTCAGTGAGTGAAACTCCTGATCCTTCTGTACACATAATCATTCATAAGCATCACTTTACACGAACTTGACTGGGAGTCATTTCTACTTATTTGAACTATTAAGGGAATTCCTGGGAGACCAGTATTTCTGACGTGAAGCAGTCAGTCCCATCATTGTGTCTGCATACTGAGAGAATGCCAAGCATTAGTAAAATCCTGGGATGAGTGCATTAATGTAGCAGGGGGTTATATAGAGAAATAAAGGTAGTTTTGACTTTCATAATCGTGTTCTGTTATTCTGCACAATGAAGTCTCGGTTTGACTTGATCACCCATCGTATAATGAACTGGATTTAAACTATTTGTAAATGGTGTATATCATTTCCCATATTTCTGGTCAAGGCATACAGCTGTATCCAGAATATGTCATAATCATGCCGAATGATAGCTTTATTTTGCTGTTGTCCCTAAAGAGGACAAAGGACCAAGGTTCAAATTAAATGAACTAAACAGGGCATATGTATATACTCTCACTCTACTTCCAAGGGAACTATTTTGAACATCCCTCTGCTATGCTTAAATGTGAAATCAAATCAGACAGTAGAGAACAAATTTACTCAAACTTAAATATACCCTTTCACAAGTTTGTACTCCTGCCTACAGCCACTTATCAGTGCAGTGATGCCTTCTCGGTGACCAGAGAACAGGAGACGGACGGTTATGGGCTGTCAGAAATGGGTCATCATCTAAATACTGCACCCATGAGACTATTTTGTGTGTGGGGAAGGAGAGAGAGAGAGAGAGAGAGAGGTGGACTTGGTCAGTGTGCAGGCTGTTTAGGACTAGGCAGCTGGGGACCATGCTAGGCTTGTCTGTTCTTGGCCACTGAACCCTGTCCTACCCTGCCCACCACAGTCGTCCTGCCTCTTTACCTCCTTTCACACCTCTCCCTCCAGCATTATTCCTCATTCACTTGCTTTTCCTCAGAGAGTTCATCATACCAACCCACTCGCTCTTCCTCTGGCGCAGCATCATGACATCAGGGGACTTGCTCCAGTGCCTGCACCCAGACGTCCCCATAATGACCCAGGCAGTCACTCGTCTCAGTGGCATGTCTCTGCGGAAAGGCACATGAGCTCATTTAGCAGGAGTTAAGCATGAAATCAGACCCGATCTGAAAAATTGGAAATGTTAACTACCTATCAGTCAAATAAATATCGACAACATGAAGTGTATACTATACACTGTCCGGTTTGATATTACTCCGTGTTTTCTCAGCCCAGTGTACATTTGATATTAAAGTTTGTTGTGCTGTTATTTTGCATTAAGTATACCATTTAATGCACTGTGGCAGTTTTTTTTTATATATCATTTTCAAATGCAATTCCAGGTGATTGTGATCTTCATCTTAAGTATCGCTTAGTGGCTTGAGGAAAAAAAATCACACACACAGCCCTATTGATTCTCAACTTTATTGCAGTTGCTATTCCCAAGCATCCATATTATATTAAACACACACACACACACACACACACACACACACACACACACACACACACACACACACACACACACACACACACACACACACAAGTACACTCTTCTGGTGTTGCCACAGCAACACTGCTCAGTAACTTGGGCGTTTCTATAGCAACCTTGCATGCAGGTAAAATTGTCCCCATTTTATGAGTCAAATTTGACAAGTTGCCTTTTTTTTCTCTTGCTCTTCATTTAAAATTAAAATAGCATGCATTAGTCTGCTGTATCAGTCTAAACATGTTTACTCAAATGTTTTGAAATAGACTGAAAGGCATTATGTGCTGACTTAATTGTTCAGTTGCTTCCAGCTTTTCCTAAATTGTGCATCATCAGCACTATTGGTCAAGAGCATGAGGAGATCCTAAGAGAGAAACTCAGAGAGATAAACCTCTCCTTTTTAGGTAAGAGCATTCCCATCTTGTTTTATTTGTGAAATAGCGATATACTGTATGCATAAGGATTTATTGTTCTTTTATTACCTGTGAATTTAAATTGGGTTTTTTGTCCATGGTCCTCTTCAAACTTGAATTTATAGGAAACATGTACAGTACGTAAAATCTTCTTTAGGTAATTGTTTACCTCACTCGTTTTTTAGAACAGATTGTACCATAAATACAATAGACAGATGCATATTGACCCATTGTCTCCAAGCCTTCCCAGAGCCTAAGCATCATGAAGGCTTAAAGTTAAGGTTGTGAGTAGTCGGGTGTGAAATTTCCTTTTTCCCATCTCAATACCCTACAGTAAAGCAAGCAGGCTTTTTCGAATCAGTCTTTTTTTCTGTCATTAAGAAGATATCATTTATTTGGGCCTCGAGTGCTGACCTTAGCAGAGACGGCCGTAAGGACTGTTCTAAAACTGTCAAAGTTTGGGGCGCGGGGGTCACAGAGGCGGCCTCGCCCAGCTGATAAATGGATTGGAAATAAGCTCCCCAACACTAGGGATGGCCCATTAATTTTAATCAACGGTGATGTAAAAAGGCGATCGGCGCCGCATGACGGTGTCAACAGCCCGGCAGGTGTCGAGAGAGAGAGAGAGAGAGAGAGAGAGACCACACAGCCCGGACCCCCTCACAGTACAAGACCTTCAGCCCTCTTCCCCCTCAGCCCATTAGTCGAGCTTGGCTGAAGACGGAGAGGCCAGCCCCTGGAATTGAATGACCTGGTCAGCCTGAGATTTAATGGAGAAATCAGGTGTTCCGCAAATAATGGCCGAACCGCGCCAGGAGTCAAGGACAATGGCTGAGGCACACGCGCACAAGGGTCATGCTTTCAGCTGCTATAATGCCAGCCATGTCCTTTCTGTTCTTTATGAAGCTCACCAGCTCAATGTTTTCCACCGCCAACCTGCTCTGATGGATTTTTGTGCAGTGTTTGCAAATCATTGGCAGATGTAAAGTGTGATGTTTTCAGTGTGTGTAAAAAGCCTCTGCTTTCCGTGCCTGTTGTATTACAAACTTGTTAGGAAGTCAACAGATAAATGTATTAGTACCAGGAGCACTAGGTATGGGATGTTTTATTATTACTTTGTTTACAAGCACGCTCCTACTTTTTCATTTACGCATGATAGGTCAGGGATCTGGAGGCGAGTAGCAAACGGCATGCTGTGTTATTATTAGTACCCGAATCTGATAAAGGTCATTTTTGTCACTTAGGCATAAAATGGACTTCCTTTTTTCCCACTGAATTTGATGAGTACGATTTAAGTAATTGCCTGAAATATTTCCTTTTAGATGAGAATCAGCTACGGGCCAAAGGTTATGACAAGACCCCTGACATTATTCTAGAAGTTCCCATTGGTAAGTCTGTGGAGAATCAGTAAGAAAAGCATCACTTGGTCAGTCAGCAGTGACTATAATAGGCCTAGAGTTATATCAGACACAATCCCAGCTGTCAAGCTAATGTTAAAATAATGCCATTTCATATCGTATAATGTTTTTTTTTTTCTTTAAATACAAACTATAAAAGCATTGTGTAAGAAAATACCACATGTCGCCTCAGGAGAAGCTTTTCTTCATGATAAAGTTAGATGGATTTATACATCTCATGTCTGCATTCAGAACTGAATCCAGTGTGAAACTTGAACAATGAGGATTTTATTTTTTATTTTTTTTGCAGCTGTTGAAGGCCACATTGTCCACTGGATTGAGAGCAAGGCCTCATTTGGGGATGAGCATAGTCATCGCACATATCTAAACGAGCAGTTCTGGAGTTACTGGAACAGGTAAAAGAGCTCTATAGTGTAGTCCATTGTCCTTAGTGGTCTCTGAAGATACTCATGTCAGTGACATTGCATGTCTCAGTGATCACGTTTGCTTATAATTCTACATATAACAACTTAAATAACATTATTAATTTTAATTGTATTCTTTAATAATGTCATTTAGACAACATTGTTAGCTCCAGAGGGTTTAGTGTGTCTTTGAGGGTGTTGTTTCATGTCTAACATGTTGCCTGGTGAAATGGTCGAACACTACAAGGATTCCCATCTACATCTTGTATGGCAATTTTGTACATGCATATTATAAATCGATAAAATACTAGATAATAACGCAGTGATAGTAACTTTATTACCAGACACCTGTAGTCCAGATCATTTTGTATGATCATGTTTTTTTACACTAATCCCAAATTTACTCAACAATATGTGCAATATTCTACATATTATTATGTACAGAATTTAATCGTGTTTTTTTCATGGTACTGATAACATAAGGGATAATTGCAATAATGTGGTTAAAAAGTTAAAGTGGAAACACATTCTAAAATGTTTTATTTATCTTACGCCACATAATTACCCCACTGACATTTATTTATAAAGAATGTCACATTGTATTTTTGATCTGTTTGTAATTACGCTCAATGCTTTGGAACGTCCAAAAACAAGTTAGTTCACACCCGTGACCGAAATCTGCTTTTCCTCTGACTGGTACAAAGCAATGACACTGGAGACTCCTTCCATAAATGCTCCCTAGAAACATTAACAATTAGATATTTTTGTTACACAACACCACTAATTTCTGGTCACTAAAAAGTCATTGTAAATGAGCTGTTGCTATAAAAAGTGTAAAGTGTTATTCAATTTTATTTGTATAGCACTTTTAACAATGGTCATTGTCTCAAAGCAGCTTCGCCGAATCAAAAGAAAATTATGGAAATTTGTATGAGAGGTGAGAAAATGTGTATAAATCATAATTGTCAGATTCTCAGATTGTACAAATTGTATTAGAACAGATATTCAGTACAACAGCATGACCTCAAGTGTGATATTGCTTTTATACTACAATTACACAACCACTATTTAGTGTGAACAGATTGTTTATTTAGACAGTTATTTTGCTCCTCCAACACATATTCTTTCGTGACTAACAGAACGAGCGTTTGACTAGAGGTTGAGAGTTAATGACCACCGATAGTTAGTGTAATTAACAGGGTGAAAGTAGTTTTAAATTTTCAGCCAAAAGGTGAGGGCAATACGCTATAGAGATAATGGACAGTTCTGTAAGTTTCTCTATATATTTCTCTATATTACCTAAATTATTATTAGATTATTACCTAAGTTCCAGGTTCCGAGTTTGAATCCCAAATAGCGTTAAATCATTCATTCATACCTTCATTCCGGAGCCGTCATGACAGCATAATCAATAGATTATATTAAGGGCAACTTTATTTATACATTGTGCAATATTATTATTACAATAACAATATAATATGCAAAACCACTAATTAATTATGCAATATTATGTAAATCATGTGCAATATATATATCTGGTGTGCAATATCATTACTACTCTATATGCAATATCAAATATTATGTGCAATATATATCCTGTGTGCAATAATATACATGTACAATGCACAGAAGAGACAATTTTGCACCTTTCTGTACAGTCAGTAGTTTTTTTTTTAAGTAGGTTTTCTATATATTTTTGTTCTGTTTATATCTCTTTTTTTATTATAGTACATTGTATTTTATTTTTATTTTATTTTCTAATTTTCTTCTTATCCTATTGTATTTGTATCTTTCTCATATGCAGCCACTGGAGAAACAATTTCCTTCGGGATTAATAAAAACTTATCTTATCAAAAGCTAGTGTGCTGTTCAGGGCATAAATTCACTTGTTTCAAACACCAATTAGTGCCCTTGATTAGGGATAAGAGAGGATTCAGGATTCAGCCTTGTGTTAGAAGCAAATTAGCTTTGTAGCTCGAGTTAGCCGTGAACAAAACAACACAATCGTTTTAAGCCGTTCCGAATTGCATCTGAATTGTTCAGATGCAATTCGGAACGGCTTAAAACGATTCCTAAGGAGAAAGTGTTTAAGATATCATAATGTTATCAGATATGTTTTCTTGCTGACGTCATTTTTAAAATGAAGTGAGTTTCGGCAGGTAGCTGCTCTCTCCTCAGTACTGTGGACCGAACAGACGTACTTTCAACCATGCTGCGGCCTACATGTGTTTAATTAACGGTTATTAAAACACCTGTGACACGGAGTGATGCATATAGTGAAATGTCCCGGTGCCGTTATGCTCTATATCAACACTTGTGGAATGCCTCTTGTCTAATTAGATTGCTCAGACATAACTAACTGTTGTGTAAAATAGTTCAACACCTTCTGATTAATTAGTATGCAGAATTTAACAGCACAATGGTGTAAATATCGATAATCAATGTCATGTTTATGCTGCGGGTTGTTTGACTCATCAAACACATCTATGCATTTTGGATGTTGGTGTATTTTCCACCTTAATCATTTTACATCATCAAATCATCATAACCGTAGTTGATGGAATCACAAATTAAATTGAATTTTCTTTTGCTGTTTTCTTTTGCTGGTTGATTTAAACTTCTTACCGCTATATACCGTTATACTAGCCACCTCTAATCAGACCAGAGGGCGTTTTACTGTCTGGCCTGTCAGGTGGAGGAGGTCCAAGGCTTCATTTCTTACGTTGAGAGGATAAAAGCAGACTGAGCCTGTGCCACAGGAATGGCTTGTGGCTTTTTAGCTGAAGGCTGGCTACAGAATCGGCCGTCTACAGATTGACATCATATGCCTCCGTATAGCTGCTTTTCTCCTTATTTCCATCTGTGCATATGTGCGTGTGTGTGACTGACAGAATGAAGGCTCAGCATGTTCTCTGAGAGAGACGCGTGATCGTTTTTAAAAACCAAACAAACTACAGCAGGCTTTCTAAGCAAGTCGTACGTTTGAGGTCATGTAAACAGCTGTATTTGGTTTGTGAAAAAGCTTTCCTTTTCCGAACGATTCATCACTGCAGCATTGTACTTCGCATACAACAATGAAGAAGTGCGTGCAGCTTGAAATGATTTTTCACCCCACAGAAATATGGGACATGTAAGAGGAAAAAAAATAACACTATTAAGATAAAAATAGTGAGATACCAACCAAAGATTTATCAGCTTACTACAGTGAAACTATTTTTATTTTAATAGAGCACAGAGGTGGCTGTTTATATTTAATGGTGGAAAAAAAATGGAAATGCAACAGAATAACTACACAGTTATAAGAAAATGATCAACAACAGAGTGATGTGATGTTATCATTCTGAAGTTGATCAGCATGGCACGGCTCTTTTTTTTTCTTTTTTTTTTTTTTTAAATACCCATTTATGTACAACACCAATTAGTAAAGAGTATGTTACTAGTTTTTTTTTTTTTATTATCAATGAATGACCCATCAAACTTTATCAATTTGTGCTTGTACAATGAACATGAAACAAGTTCATGTACATTTAACCAGCTATAAACAGTATTGATGGGCTGGTCATCAGTTATAGCCAATGATTGATTAATTTCCTGTGCATTTCGGGCTGATATTAATGTAAAATGGCAATTTAAACAATTTACCATTAACTAGCCGTATAGCCATATGGCTAACTGTAAATGAAAAACTCGATTTACCTCAGTGGGACTGCAGAAGCTTCATATGAGTCTCAGCTTTTGCACGGAAAAACTGATTACTTACATTGTACTTGTGTTCTAGATAACAAATTTCTACAGAGCAGGAAAACCTACAAGAACCAAGACCTATTGTAATGTACTTATATGCTCCTGAAACCCTCCCGAACTGTCAAAGAAGCCTTGTACTTTGTGGTTAAACCAATTATTAATCACTCATTGATCAATTTACTCAAACCGATGATTGATTAAGGAATGTTTACTGACTCCCAGCACTAATAATAAACAGTTATTTCCTCTTCATCCTTTCTTTATTTTCTCTTACCTTTTTTTTTGTAGTTCTTACACTGGAGACTCCTTACATAAATATTAGAAATCAGAAAACAGAAATATTTATAAGGCTTACCATTGGTATTTGTTACAATTGTTTTCATCTGTTTTTTTTATTATTATTATTATTATTATTATAAAAAATAAATTGCTGTTCACCATACAAGTCCCTGTGACTTTGCAGTTTCTTTAGAAATAATGTAACTGTTAGAACAAACTGATTAACTAAATGAATATAAAATTATTAGCTTTAATTTCTTGCATCCAGCACTATAAGTAAACCCATGCTAACGTCTGAGCAATCAGATTTGAAAAGATAGCAGTAGGAATAATTTACAATGCTTATAATAGGTGTAATAGTTGTTTCCACAGCGTTAGAATGCATGCACCATTCAGAGACTAAAGATGAGCTCTTTTCCTTGCATTTCCCCAATTCTGTTCTCCTATAGCAATAACCAGCAATGAAAATTTCATCATTGTTATGATCATTGCTGTTGAAGTGTCTCACTAAAGGAAAAAACAATAATGTACAGTCGATGGTAGATTTTTCTTTTTTTTTTCTTTTTCTTTTTTTTTTAAATGTCATCTTTCTCTAGAAACTTTTCTGTACGTAGCTGAACTTTTTACTACATGTGCAATTATTGCATACACTGCAGTTACTCCCTGGATTCATCTTCTATAAATCTATCTATAGATTTCTGTGTGTATATGTGTGTGTGGCATGGGAAGTGCTCACACCTCTGTAGAACTGAAAGGTCACCCCCACTAGCCAAGCTGTGGCTGATAGCCGGCTGACACGTTGTGACATGCTGGTGCAGAGCCGCGAGCTCCTGACCTCACAAACCTTGTACAGAGACAGCTACACACACATATATACACACACGGACACACACCAGTCCACTACAACACAAACCTTTTTTCTAGATTGCACCTATTAGTCAAAATTTGCGAGCCATGTATTAAAAAGTCACCTCTAAAATGAAAGGATGCTGAGGTTTGAGTTCGGAAAGCACAGTGACATGACGAGCAGGAAAGGGCAGCCCTCACGCCAGCTTAATGATGTCTCCTGAACGTTATTTGATGACTGGGTCATCACCTTCAGAGCAGGAGATTAGTAAAGTAATTATTTTCATTAGAACTGAGTGTAAAGTGGTGCCCTTTGACTTTATATAGCTGTCTTTAATGTCCTCAATCTAAGAAGGGTTATTTTAAATAGTCTAGACTACTGAAGTGACTGCTGTAGTGCATTTTTTGGGGGGGGGGGTGGGGGGGGTCGTTTCATTTTCAGCGGCTGTGTGTTAGAGAAGCTTGATTTCAGTAACAGATGCTGCGTGTCAGTGAAGACGGTTCCTACAAAACTGCACTAGGAGTCGAACCCGACCTGCCAAGTGATGCCAAAGTTCTAATCAACTGTGTGCTATTTTCTCCATTTTGCGAGGTTTTATTTGAAAATGGTATGCACCGGAACGGCACGCTGCGCTGGAGCTTCAGAATTCACCAGAGGGTGATAGACTTTGAGCACTTCAGCTTTTAGTAGGCCCCATTAAAAATCTTAAAAAGTTGTCGAGCAGAAAATACTGGCCCGCGACTGGGAACATTCCTAGACTATGAGGGACGTTACGTTTAATGAGACAACACTCGAATGAAAACAGTCAAAAGTGACACATGTCTAAAACCATATCCTTTTATGCCTATTAGCTTCGATGACGAGACACAAAATCATTTTGATTTATCAGCGCCGCTCATTGCCTCTGATGCAGCTGCGGCCTTAATGATGGATGCACTCTAGCAGAGGAGGTTTAGCGTTACGGATTTCCATACGAAGATGTATCGTACATGACGATGAAGACCTTCCCATCAGTATTCAGCATCGGCTTCCCTGCTCATGTGTGTAGGGAGCTGACAGTACCCATGCCGTCATGTTTGTGGGCTGCCTCGCCTGATAAACTCTGCCCTGTCAAAAAAATGTCAGCCCCTTCAAAATGCACCTTTTGGAGCTCCCTTGTAATTTTTAATTGACATTTACATTTGACATTTTGAATGCGCTCTCCCATTGTTAAGCCTGAGCAGTTGGAGAGCCCTCCCTACACACACACACACACACACACACACACACACACACACACACACACACACACACACACACATATACGCGGAGCCTGCGCTGCACTGCCCACTGAACTGATGTCAATGCAATGAGAGTGATTGGGTGACATCACCCGCGCTTTCTCTTCTAATTTATGGTATGGTTTGATGTGGAGGCAAGTGGCCTTCTTAGATTTGTTCATTCGTTCTGTTTGGGGGAGAAAAAAAAAACATGACAGTGATCCACTGAAAAGCATGCTGGGTTTTCCTTTTGACTGACCTTCTTAACATGACAGTCGCTCATTTAATTACAGCAGCGCTCTAGTGTGACGGCTCTACTGATTAGCTTATTTATGTTTAGTGGTTTTAAACTGGTACCAGAACTTCTAGGGTTTGTTAATCGTTCTTGTTTACTCTTAAGCACAGCCCCCCCCAAAAAAAATCCCTGAGAAATGGTGTTGTATTTTTCCTCCAAATGACACAACTAATTTTCTCTCCCTGACCAAATATATTCATCATCCAAACAATAGCCTTGCCAAAACACTAACCTCGTAATACACTTTCCTCAGTGGAGTGAGGGGTAATGATGCTTCGCATATGAAGGCTGCAGATAGAAAAAAAATATAGAAAGGAAAAAAGAAAGGAAACGCGCGTAGGGGGGGGCGGGGGGAACGTGTTCAGGCTCACTGACTGGATGTGATGACGAAGAAGCCATTGGTCTCATCTTACCATCAATCTTAGCCGCTGCCTTCGCCGTGCCAGGGAGCCGTGTGACGGATGTGCTGATAATTGAGTTATCCATCTCCTCCAACTATCAGACTTGGATAAAAATTATTCACCTGATGGTGAATATTAAGCACATTATAAGCCTCGTGTGTGTTTTAGGAGGAGCGCGTATAGTTAAACATGGCATGTAATGAAACGCGGCTTCGGGCTAACGTTCTTCCCGGTCATGAACCGAGCACAGGGTTGAGCCGGTGTTGGCAGAGAGTGTACCAGTAAAGAAATAAATAAATAAACTATTCAAAAGCAATAGGAAATAAAATGTCATTTCTTCCAAACATAACTCAGGCTATGAATTAGACCTATTGAGCCTCCCTTTGAATGTCTTGACATTTCTTTTTTCCCCTCCCTTAATGCATGCTTTTGTAAGGAAGTGGTCATCTCTGCCTGGCCTTGGTCAAACATCCACTTTAATACTGCAGTGACAAGATGCTAATCCTCTTGCAGTTGGTGCTTATGTACAGTCTGAAAGGGCTGCATGTTATCCTCTTTACATCTTCCTCTCCTCTCTGCCTCTGTCCTCTTCTTTGCCTTTATATTAGTAAGCCTGCTGGTTGTGCTCTGCAAAGATGCACCCGCTGTTATGTGTGTGTTCATTTGTGCAGAATGAATCATCAACCTTGTGTGTATGTGTGTATGTGTGTATGTGTGTATGTGTGTATGTGTGTATGTGTGTATGTGTGTATGTGTGTATGTGTGTATGTGTGTATGTGTGTATGTGTGTATGTGTGTGTGTATGTGTGTGTGTGTGTATGTGTGTGTATGTATGTGTGTGTGTATGTGTGTGTGTATGTGTGTGTGTATGTGTGTGTGTATGTGTGTGTGTATGTATGTGTGTGTGTGTATGTGTGTGTGTAAGACTCTAAAATGAGCCATAGGGGCTGCAAACATGCTGCCTTACTCTCCAACATAAAGCATTTTCATTATTAAAATAAATGATAAACCATGCCATGGTGTGCTCTTATAGGAAGTTCTACCACTGCGCTGTTGAATTCGTAAATCTGACTGACCAGAAAGTCTTAATTTGATTTCTATAACAGCAGCTCTAATATAAATTTTACATTAGGTTTATATTTATGCATGGTTAAATATAGTGTTTCTTTAGTACTTATTCAGTTAAACTTGTGAATGAGACTCGTATGGTGAATTAGCCAAGGAATCTAAAACAAATAATTAATGTATGACAGGCTGTCTTACTAACTGGAAGAGATAGAGAGTTGTAAGGGAACTGCGTTGCTAGCTGTTAAAATGTTAATGAGAAGGACAGGAACTAAGCTGTCTTACAGACATTTCAGGACATTTACCATAAATAAATGAAAGTATAATGTCTTTTTTTTTATGTAAGAATTGTTGCTGGGGTATAAAGGGAATAAAACTCTGTTCCGTATTCCATTATTGGAAAAAATCGTGTGTCACAGTGCCTTCAGGTGATTATGTAAGAAATCTAACAGGTTGAACTGTTATAGGAAGATAATCAAAGATGAAGTGACATGAACTATAGTTACTGTTACTCTACCCCATTTGATTATTTTACAATCATAGCACATCCTAAAGTGGTTTATTCCTTTTGCACCACAGCAATTATCCAATACTACCATTATATAGAGTACTGTGCAAACACACACATTTCTGCATAATAAATAAAATAATTTAATTATGCAAGTTAAATTAAATAATAAATTGAAAAAAAAAGTTATTTCGACAATCTGCAAAGTTCCTAAGGGTACAATTTTAAATAAAAAAATTCGTGGTTTATGTGACAACCTCAGCTGCAACCTCATTTCCCCTCTCGTCAGTTCCAACCACTCAGCATTCAGCATCACAAGTATACTAATCACTGGCCTGATCACCCAGCATCATCTGCACCTGTTTCTCACAGGTTCATACCTTACGTTAGATGTTTTGATATTTTTATGCTTGAATGATTCATAGGTGGCTATCAGGAAACTATTTCTCTGAAACTGCTCAGATACAGGGACTGGACTGAAAATGAGAGCCAAAAAACTTGCCAAGAATGAGAGCAAAAAACTTCAATAAACCTGGAAAACTATTCCTACTAATCTGTCTCTTTGGAAGCAAAATAAGAAGAAATTATATGTAGCTCAATACTTTTTTTAAAGTTTATTTGCACAGTACTGAACGAATATTTAAAAAAAAGTTTTTTTTTTTTTTTCGGTTTATTGTTGAGCCTAATTTTGTAGAACATCTGTAGAAGAAATTTTGCCAATGCAAACATCTAGCCTGAGGACTTTCCTTTTTTTTATTTATTTATTTATTTTTTTTACAAAAAGTTAATCCTAGTGCTTCATGCTTGACTGCTGGCACTGGAGACTCCTTCCAAAAATAATAAATGAATAAAAATAAACCTCCCATTACAGGAAAGTCCGCATGTCCATGATTACACATATTTGTACCCTCATCTGCTGTGCAAAATTACTAGTGCAAGTTGTTGTTACAGAAATGATGAACATGTGCAGTAACATGAATCCTGAAGTTGACACACTGCTGTCTGAACCTGTGCTTTGAAAATTAATTAACATCTTCAAAAATTCAGCATTACTGTGGTATAAATAAAGCAACCAAACAGAGTTTTTTTCCCCCTTTCTATCAGAGAAAAGAAATTTGAGCCATGAAGGTTTAATGGTAGCAATTGCATTGTTTCCTGTGTGAGAGGTGAAAAGACTTTATTACAAATGAAGGCTGCCCGTCCCAGCCTGAAGTTAATCAGCTGTGCGCTCCGTGTGTGCTACACGTCTGCCAGAGCTAAAAATGTTAGAGCTCCTAATGGAGGCTTGAAAAGGTTAGATCTGATAAAAAGCTGTCAAAGGTTGAAAAAAAATGATTTATGGCAATATAATGGGACAAAACGGCTCATTTCTCTCACATATGAAATGGGGTTAAGACTTTTGGATTTGTCATATACATCATGCAGTTTGACCACTTAGAGGAGTTGATATGATGGTCTGTGACGTCCTGTTTGTGGCTGGCTTAAAGAGTCATACAGAATAAAGAAGCCTTGCTGTAATGTGTGGCTTTTTAATCACGCTGTTCAAATTGTCATTTGAAAATATTTATTCGCTGTCTCGCATGTTTAGTGTAGGTCTCTCTCTCTCTCTCGCTCTCTCTCGTCTTATCGACATTTCTTCAGTTTGGCACTTCAAACTTTCTTTGAATTAATTTTTGTTCTTTATGGCATCATTTTTTTTTATTATTATTTTAATAGAGAAATGGGATGTTAATTCTGTTTTAGTCTTACGCTGGTCAATCAGATAGCCCTGACACAGAATTAATTTTTTTGATCCAAGAATGTGGACTCTGTGCTCATTTTTAATGGAAATGTCCATCATAGTCCCACACATCTTTTGAATGTGAGGCCAGGAATATATAATTAATAAAGACATGGACTGACTTTAAAGCAGAAAGCGTTTTGTTAGTTTTTATGTGTGTTTTTGCCTGCTTTGGTGTTTTGAAGGTGGAGGTGAACTGACCTGCAGAAGGTCATCAGCAGGAGTGTACAGATTGAGTGTGTCATCAGACAGACAGAGAGAGAGAGAGAAATGTCCCTGCTGTCCCATGTCCACTGATCCCAATGAGGCTGGACATTGCCGGGTGAACCCTGAGGACAAGCGCGTGTGCCGCTCTCATTGGTGACGCATGTACATTCATTCTGCTGAAAGACAAAAGCCACAATAATTTTCAGCCGTTCGCTTCCCCTCATGAAACCTAAACCGTCACTTATTCTGTGTGTCACGTTTACGAGCATGCGGTTCAGTGTATTGCAGATTTTTTTCCGTTTGGTCTTGAGAGCAATGCGAGCATGTTAACGGCAACCTTTTGATCCACTTGCCATGATATTTTTCATCTTCCGCCTCTTTCCATGCAGAACAGAACTAGTTCTTTAGTTGAATATTTCAAACCGTTCTCTCGCACACAGACCATGTGCAACACCAAGCACTTTGTGACGGTTTAATCGTTAAGAGCTCTGGAGAAATAAAGTTGACAGGAGATGACATCAAGAAATCCTCTTGGAATTTGTGACCCTCAGCACATGACATTTACCACGGCGATACACCCAAGCGCGGGATGTATGACCGACAACTCGGAATACTAATGTCGAATGACAAGGTGGTTTCATGCTTTACAGATTTCAATGCATATTTAGGCACATTGTTTAACGTGCTGTGCATGTAATCCGTACGTTTCTGCCCGCCGTCGGCTGCAGGATTTAACCTACACTAAGCCCCCATTTCACGTATTTATTCTGGAGAGTTTGTGCCGGCGCATTATACAAATTCATCGTTTAAAGTCGAGGTTAAGAGCGGCTTTGACGCGCAGGAGGTGCTGGGAAAACGAGCAGTGGGACGCATAGGCACTCGGGTGCAATTTCTGAAATCTCGATCTGACAGTTGGAAAGAAAGTCACAAGTAATTGGGAGCGTGAACATGCCTTTCCATTGAATTCCTGTTCAGTTCTAGAACTTTTGTGTCAAGTTTGTTTTTTATTTTTATTTGTGTTTTTCTTCTTCACAGGTTTTTTTTTTGAAGTATAAATCAATGAATGTAAAGAAACATATTCAGGATTTTCCATGTTTCCCTATTTCACCCCACATAACACCCCCCCCCCCCCCCCCCCCCCGTCACCCTTTTCACTGACCTTCCGGGTTTCATTCCAAGTAGAAGTCGGCAACATTCGTCATCCTGGTGAGATCTTGTCTTGGAGCGCAGAGAGCAGCGTGACTTTATTAAAATGCCTCTTTGTAAAACCCAATCTAGCAGGAGAACTTTGATGCCTGAAATGGATTTGAGCGTGCACACGTCTCTAGACCCCAGAGAGATCTGAAAACGCCAAACACGGGAGGATATTTTTCTGGAATAAAAAATGTCTTTTTGTAAAAAAAAAAAAAAAAATGTAAATAAAATGAAGCTGGCGCTCAGAAGAAACCGTCAACTTACATGCCTCAAAAAAAACATAGAAAAAGTACAAGCATTTTCTTGTGTGAGCTGCATCTTTCGGAAGTCTTAATGGTGTAGAGGTTCTGTACAGGGTTACATGATGGAAAAAAAAAAGTTTAGCATAGCTGTGTGTGTGTGTCTGGGGGTGGGGGTGTGTGGAAATAAGAGCATTGATAATGAGTGTTAATACCAGGACCATTTGTATCATGCATCTTTTAAATCTTGGCTATCTAACGCTTTCTGGTGAGCATCGGAACCGTTCTTCTGCAGTGGTATTACTGTATGTATTCTGTAGTCAACCCTAATGAGCCACTGACATCAGCGCTGAGAATCAGAACAGAAATTGGATTGTTTGCTTGACCCTTGGTTTGATTCAGCTGAATCTGAGATTCTGGTTATTTCTGTCACAGTTAATATCTGAGTTGAATTGAACTTCATCCTTTCATATTGTTACCTCATTCAGCTTTAATACATTTGTTTTTAATATTTCCATAATGCCCAAACTCTCTGTCCTCAAGTCCACCACAATAAGGCACTCAATGCTTCTTTGTCGAAGCTAACGAAATATGATTTTCTAGGGACGCACGCAGCCATATTCGGTTCCAGGCGTCCCGTCAGAGCGGTCAGATGACTTGCCAAAGTCAAGCGTGAAACATTGCAGTGCCGGTTGAAGGGAACGAGTCTCGTGCTGGGCTTGTGCGAGGGCTCGGCTATTGTAGAAGCAGGGTTAAGGAGAGCGCTGGAGCATGAGGCTGCCGCCTGGCTCATGGACACCACAGACACCTTTTAAAGTGGCCAAGTGAATGGAAACAATCTGGCCTTTTGTTCCTCAGTAAACCAGCGTGCCCCTGACATTTGGTCTGAAGGAACAGGGATGGTCTGAGAGGCTTTGTGTGGATAAAATGGTCTGAGAAAGACGGCATATTTGCGGTTTCCTTTTTAAACCATTGCAAGCGTGTGATTGCTTTTGGAGGGTGATTAGCTTCTTTTTTTTTTTTTTTTTTTTCCTTTATAAGCTGGGGGATGTTTCGGCACATTGATATTTATGAGGACAGACATACATGGTGCTCTTCTTTTAGTTAGATCCTCTGAGTGGACCGTTGTGTTTTGAGTCTATTTTAAATTGAAAAAAAAAAAAAAGGAAAACTTCTACAGGAAGTGCTGTCTATTTAAACTGGTCAGATTTCCAGCTGCGGATGTTATAGGTGGGTGGCTCAATCTGAAAATCAGGACGTCCATGACAAGTGGCTGTTTATAAATAACTCCGACGTATTCCTCTTTTAGGTCTGCTGTCTCTCTCTCAGCCTTGTCCCTTTTCCTGCCCAGCTCTCTCAGACTTCTCTTAGTCCTGGAAAAGACCATCAATTACAGCGGGCCGCCATCATGTCGTCCTAATCGAGGAGCAGATGTTGGCCCGTTTCGACAGTCCTCATCAAGGGAACACACTGGTGTAGTGGATTGGCTCTGCGCTACAGTATCCATAAACGTCACTGTAGGGTTATTCAGTCGGGACTGGCTCTTTTTTTTACTTCTTCTTTTTTTTCTTTCCCTCCTCCCTTCTCAGTTGTTCTATGGTGACCTCGTTGGACACGACTGCAGTGTGAAGGCCTGAGTTTGATTTGTTTCTCTACAGAGCCTTTGAGAGTTTCAGGTTAAGAGGTAATCCAAGCAAACAGGCGGTTTATAAAGCACGGCTAGCCTTACGAAGAGAGCGGCTGTATATATCACAATTAGCAACCTCATGCTAAGTATCTATAAACAGGTCTCCAAAATAACAAACATGTCATGGTATACAAATCACTTTCAGTATCGCACTCAGCATTAAGGGAAATGTGTTCTTCATTTATGTCAGCAGAAAAGAGCTATTTCTTCTCTTTCTTCATTTGTTAGGTATTTATCTCAGAGAGGTTTTTTTGGGGGGGGGAAAGACTGATTTTGCATATTTGTAAAGGTTGTACATGTTTTGATTTAAAATATAAGATAAATGTTGAATATTAGTTTAGAACCATTGTTTAAGAAACATTATTTTGCGTAAAATGGATGTCATTGCACTGTGCTGTTTAAGCTGAACTCTTACATTCTTTACTACTTTGATGTGTCCGTTTTTCTGCCAAAATACATAAATCTGCTTTTGTCCTCTTGTACATTTCGAGACTGGCCTTTTAAAAGTTCACTGGAGATCCCACAAAATCAGCTGAATGAAATATTCCCTTTATAAATATCATTCAGTGCTACCAATTTATATATATTTATTATATACCTGATTTACATTTTTCCTGACGTGCTCTTTATAACGAGGAAAAATAGCATGTGTACTCTTGCCTTCCCATATTTCTGGTTTAAGTTTCAGGTCACTCTCTTGTTTCTCCATTGCTTCGTCGCTTAAACACAACCAACCTTGTAGCCATTGGTCAGAGCGTAATCAGAGACAGATGAGAACTCGAGCAGTGACCTTTGATTTCACTCATCCATTCAAACTAATGTTTGATATCTGTCAGGTCAGCATAGTCTTTCTGTCACACACACGGCATATGTATAATCAGTTTAAAGTGTTCGGCTCCTTCAGATGAATGGCACGAAGCTTCAAAGGCTCCGTAGTGGCCTTTGTTCTTTTCAGTGCCATAAAACATGGCCGTAGTGCACCCCATGGCTTTGTACAGTAGGCAGAAGAGATCCAACGTTCCTGCTCTGCATGTCATCACATTTTCGTTTTTGTTTGCTCGTGCATAGAATGATGCTGTTACCAAAGAAGAAGAAAAAAAAACACTTGCCATTAATCACATAAAAAATCGTTTTAGCCAAATCTTTTAATCAAGTTTTTCCCTATAACCATTAAAAAAAAAAGAGAGAGAGATAATGTCAGTGAGAAAACGATGCAGCCTGACTGAAAACTGTGACCCAACCTGCCACATGCCCGTTTCACCCCGGCTGTGGTTAGCTGATGCCAGATCACTGTCCTGCCTGCCTGCTTGCATTCTCTTCCTCTGTGCTTGTACTAAATATGAAAACTATTAACTTCCGACCGAGCCCCCGTCCCACTCAGAACTCAGAACCCGTTGTGGTTTTCTATGAAACCTAAAGTACATGAAAAGTGAAGTATCTGAAATGTAAATGTAACAGCTATTAATCTGTCACAACTGCACAGTATATTGTCTTTCCTCTATACCGTTAATTCGAATCATATTGAAAAGTATGCTTCCTTGATTGCATTTGTACCGACGAGGTCAGAGGACTGCACCTCACCTAATTTGGTGATGGGGGTTTAGCAGGCAGTGGAACTCGATCCATGGACCTGCTGACAGTCCGCATTTTCTCCCGAGCCTCAGTTAAAGGCTCGGCTGTGGTCAGAAAAGATGACCGCTTCTGTTTTGAGTACTCGTTGTGGTTTGAATCAGAAAAGGGATAAACCTCCTTGAATAATGATTGCAAAACATTTGGCCTTAGCCGCCAGAGTGAAACCAAACACTATGGCTCAAAATGTCAGCCCTCTTTTTCTCCGCCGTCTTGTTTTCAATCCATATCCCCAAGTTCATGGGAAACTTTCAGCAGAGGTTACCTGCGCCTGTCCAAGCTATGGAAAAAAAATGTCAGGGCCTGAAGAATGTTTTTGCAACTATTTGAAATATTACCAGCATTGTCAAATGTCATTGCGAATGAGAAAGCAAACATATTTTCATCAGCGGTTTCAAGGCCGGACTCTTGAAACGGTCGACAGAGAAGGGTCACGTAATTGCGATGTTCGATGTCATGTTTGGTCTGTTTCTCTGTTTTGATGTCACGTGGAAAGTTATAGTCTCCCTGGCCAAAAAAGGAAAAGAGCACGAATAAATGGGGAAACTCCTGAGAGGTCTTAACATGTTAAGTGCTGTAATCTCCCCAAAGCGTTCAGTCCCTTTTTCCTGTCGGCCCTCCTCTCAACTTCAACCTCCAACCCATCCCCGCATGTATCACTGCAAAAGAAGGCAGCCCATGGCGGCCCTACATGAACAACTCAAAGCCCCAAGGCCTTCTTTTTCTCTTGAGGCCCTGCAGCAGTGTGTGACCCCATGTCCCTCACTCTTCTTCTTCTTCTTCTTCTTCTTCTCATAATCATCTTTTTTTTCATTGCTAGCCAGACGTGCCCAGGACCTGGGTGTAAACACAGGCTCCTATCACCCTCGCATTCATAATGACTGTTTTAACAGCACCAGAGGAGGGGGGAATATACTTTGTAAATTGTGTTTGACAATCTGGGGTTAGTGATTTCATCGTAGCTTGTCTTTAGTTATTACTCAGACTTCCTCCTGGCGCAGATAAGGGCCGCCCCCATGAACACACCAAGGTGCACGCTGCTCCTTATCGCTCAGATTGATTTAGGGCAAACCTTCTGTGACAGAGGTCATTGTGCACTAAAGTTATCCATCACTGAAGCTTTTGATTTCTGCCTGTGTCTGCCTCCAGCGTGTCTATGCCTAGGCTGGGCGCCGAGTGCAGGGCAGGGTGGGGACGCGTGCATCAGAATAACTCGCAGTAATGTGCTGTGTGCCAAGGACTTGTGCTACGACTCTGATTTACAAGTGGGTACTTTCATACGGTAGACCCCATCAACACTCTGATCTTTATTACTAAACTTTTATAACCTCTGCCTTGTAGCTATTCATATTATTTAGCTATAAATCCACGGTAGCTTGACTAAACCGCTCGATGATTGACGGACATTGTCAGTATGCAGACATTTAGAACATGCCTCATGAAATATTTTCCTCGCTTAAGTTTTCAGGTTGTGTAGTATGCTGCGTTGCACTAACATTCCTTTCTCTAAGTGGAATTTTAATGCCAGATCTGTGTACATTGCATTCGTTTTTTAAATTTATTTTATTTTATTTAAATGTAAAAAGCAAGGAAACTGTTTTATTTTAGGTTTTATTGGAACACGCTTTAGATAGGAAATTAATCTTTACTTCCCATAAAAGCAATTCTTTAAAGAGAAATTTTTAAAACTGACTCATTTTAATTGTTTGTTTTTTCACCACACAACTTCTAGAAATCAAATATTCATGAAGCCATATATGCAAAAAAAAAAAAAGAAAGAAAGAAAAAGCTCACTGCAGCACATTTCAGCTTTGACCTGAAAGTACAAGTTGTACAGGTTATTCTCCGATGTGTACTGTCTAATCTTATTTTGTTTACCTGAAAGATATGATCCAAATGAGATTTAATATATGAAACTTTTGGATAATTTAAATCTTCTTAAATTGCAGCATCTGGAAAAATCCTACAAATATTTTCAGTCATGCCAGTGCACAGCCTTTACTATCAACTCACTGATATTTTTCAAAGGTGCACAGTAATTAATATTAGCAGTACATGAGGCATCAAAATCTTTGATTTATTCTTAATATTAGCTGCTCAGTAATTGCTGATACACATCTGGGTCACTGCAAATTGTTCATTAATTAGTTTGGCATGATGGAAAAACAAGCAAGAGAGAAACATGAGAGTGTATTGGGTAATATTTATGGCTTTAGACCCCCCAAAATTTTTTTCAACATCTTGTTTGGCATTTTTCAAATTAAGCACTTTAAAGTATATTTGTCATCCTTAATTGTAGAAAAAGTGTTTTTTCAGCATTTGGAAGATATTTGTTCGTACAAATGCCATTCATGACTCTCTTGTATAGATTTTGTATTTCAACAACAATATTGAGAAATGTCAAACACTTTGCAGTGTTTAGTTTTCCTGGAATGACAGGGTGTTTGAAAGTGGCTTTTTTTTTTTTCATTACTACATCTAAAATGCACAGATAGCTCAGCAAATGAACTTGAGTAAACAGCCTTTTTATTTGTAGCCAAATGCTTCCTGCATGATTTGAAACAGTAGTTGCTGATGGAACAGAATTGGCACTGGAGTATCAAGGAGTTCCTAACTCCTCTTCTCCTTAAGGATAGCTTAAGTAATTACACTTCAGGCCCTAATCAAAACTGTGTCAGGTCGCCGGAGAACCCTGGATTTATACACTGAATTTCTGCTTAATACAAGGCTCGCTTAAAACATTTTTATGGTGCTCTCCTCGTATTATATTTATATATTTCTTCTTGAGCCCTCCTCTGAAACGTGTCACATCCCATTACACAAATCTGGATACGCTAAATTACCGAGGAAGGTGCTTATATGGAATACGTTAGAGGGCCCCCCCTCCTTTTAACAGTTTGCTGAGGGTTCGCTTGTTCGGGGGAAATGTAGGTCTTTAACTCTTGGAAGTTGTCTTGAATTTTCTCCCGTCGGAAGATGATGTGGTTTTGCAATTCAAATATTTGCTCCTTCTCCTTTCCAACGCAAAGCTGCTTTGAAGCTGGGAAGTTCTCTCATCACCAATGACAGTGTGAGTGTGCGGCGTGACAGCACACCAGGCAGCGCTGCTCTCCTTCCTACCGCATATTTTAAGTGCTGCGGAAACACCAAATCAAAAATGCATGCAAATGTCTGCATGTTTTGCATGTGAATATTTTTGATTCGTGCACTTGCATATTCAGGTGGAGCGTGCGCAGATAAACAGCATTAATCAAGGCTACTTAATATGGCCAGCGCTATCTGCTCATAAATAAACACTCTGTCAAGTGCTGAAGTTTCACCAATTTCTGCTCGGTGTTAATGAAAGAACTGGCTACTTTGTTTTTTAGCGGGTGCTTAAAATGCACCCAAGGAGCGAGTCTTTTCAGAGGTGTCATGAGCTGAAGGACTCTTCATTCCTCTGCTAATTAAGCTTCTTCCACTTCGGTCACTATAGCACAGACAATAGGCTTTTTAAAAAAAGAAAGGAAAAAAAAAAACCCTGTTCTGCTGAAGTGGCTCTTCATTCATTACCACACAAAAACAAACCCCCACTTTAGAGGCCTTGGAGAGACAGCAAATCACCTCTTCCGTTCGTTTTTTTTTCCATATGAATGGCTTTATCTATATATAATTTGAAATGTGTCTGTAGAAATAGAAATTCCTATGGACATTTTTAGATTTAAGAAGGTGTACTATGCTACACATTAACCTCATATCTAACCTCTCCGGAGCTATTACTGGCCCTGTCCTAACATAAAGAATATATAAGATAATTAAGAATTGTCACTGCAACAGGAACCCCCTGTTCTGCAAAGCCTATAATTTCATCCTTTTTTATACTTCCTCTATTCTTTTTTTTTTTCTCCTCGTCTCTCAACAGCAATTAATCTCATTTTTAGTACAATTTCCACCCCACTCCTGAAGTCAGGCAGAGTCCCCTGTTTTGTTCCTATTTGGCTTGGTTCCTGTGCATAGTCATTAAAGGTCCAATTAATGTCACCCTTTAGCTGAAGAGTGCTCATTTTTATTGGGGAGCTGACAGTCACCGCCGTGAGTGCCGCAGTGTAATATGCATTAATTGCCCCGTAACACTGGTAATTACCAGTTCTTCAAGCCTCTCAGTAAACTGTCATGCCCAGACAAGACTGCTTTGAAATAGATTACTCATTAGGGAGACCTGCCCTGTTTTCCAATGGGGCTCACTGTGTTGGCACAAAAAATGATTCTGGTGCTGAACAAATAGTTGCCAAAAGCAATTTCCTATTACAACTTTCCTGTGACGGCCCTTCTTTTCGTTTTTCCTTCTTTTTTTTTTTTCCTTTTTCCTTTTCGTTGTCTGAGTCGTCACTTGGGGCGGGGGGTCAAGAGCGGAGACAGGGGTCCACCGTGGATCTGTCCCTCCTCCTGTAATTGTCTGTGACGTGCACAACACCGGCTCTCATCGGGCACCTGCTCCGGAGGGCGTGCGCAGCCGAGACCAGCGCTCGCACTCGATGCTCAGGTTACCTCGAGGCTCCATCGTTTCATTTTTACTTTGTCATTATTGTTTTGCACGTTCAGCTCGATGTAGGCTGTCAGAAAATGCAACTTTGAACGGATTAGAATTAGAGTCGATCTTATCGATCCCATTGATTTTCGAGCATGAAAGTTTAAACTGTTGAGGGAGAATTCAGTTTTAGACTTAATAACTAATGTGCAAATGTTTGCCATAACTTTTTTTTTCTGTTAAACCTTTTAAGGTACATTAATTATAAATAAATAAACAAAAACCAAACAAACAGCTTATTTATAAAGCCATCGTGGATGTCGGGTGACACACTTCTTCGCCATTAATAAAGAAAATACCCCATCTTGTTCTCTTTCTCACACACACTCTCGCACACACTATCTTACACAGTGTCACCTGCATTTGTTTTATCTCCCTTATAGCACCTGCTTCAGGCAATCTGCTCCCACTCTTTTTAAATGAATTTTGTCACAGCCTTTCACATTCTCACTGGGCGATGTGCTAATGAAAGGAGATGGTACAATTTGAAGTGACCAGGTAGCACAAAGCACTGCACAGCTGAGCATGCTGGGACACGGGGAAACAAAGGAGAAGGCATGCACTTCGTCACTGATAAACCCATTACCCTTTTCATTAACACACACACACAGACACACATCCACACACTTTGCCTACTGTGTGTGTGTGCGCGTGTGTGTTTATCTGTTTGCATTGGCCGAACACTTATCAAATTGTTTATGACGCGACTAATTAGGCTAATTGAAGACATTAAGATTACCTGTCAGCTATGTGTATCCAAACTCCACGTCTGGCTGACAACTAGTGACAAGCGAGGGACCCCGTAGCATCAGTCATGATGGCATTTTCCCAAGCTATAATAAGGACAATGGGGCCTCGCTCTAATTTGACGTGGACATGCTTCTCAGGACGAAGGGGTTGGCTAAATTGAGTGTGGTGGTGGTGGTGTGTGAGTTGGGGAGAGGTCAGGACTGTGTAGGGCCTGGCTAATGGAGTCCCCTTTGGCATTCTGATGGAGAGATGAGGCAATTTGAGGAGAAAAGTGTGGGCTGTTTTTTTTTTTCCAAGTCATCAGAGGGAGGGGAAAAAAAAAATTAAAAAAAAAAAAAAATTCCACACTTGACAAAAGCACAAGACGATAGGGAGGAATAAAGCAGCTTGTTTAGTTGTCATAATGTTTGCTATATTTGCTATATACCTTATTTCATATACTTTTATTCTGTTTGGAAATACATATTTGTAGCCAAGGTCTATTCTCATGTTTCACCCTTTTGGTGGTTATTTATATAGTATTATACCCAGGCAAAGGTACATAACTTAAATCAGAGTCAGGTGTGTGCTTTTCTAACAGCACAGCTTGTACACTCTCTCCAGCTGTAACATAAATGCTCTAATCGTTCTAATACATTTCTGTAGTAACGGCATATTCACCTGGACTTTACACTACACTACTGTACTTAGCAAGTACAAGGCAAATAATATATATATTTTTTAATATACAGTATGTTGTTTATATGAGGAAAAAAATATCTATAATTTATATGATAATCCTGACACTGGAGACTCCTTCCTTATATCATTATGTGTACATGTCGCAATGATTTCCACCCAATGGTAGCCTTCAGGACAGTACACTGTACATTTTCCTGTTTCTCCATAAAATTACAATGAAGTAATAAGAGAGAGGGAAAAAACTATACATCATAACTTTTTTTTTTCCAGCTGCTGTAACATAAATGTAAAATATAATTATATACAGTGGCAAAACATATGACTATTTATTTATTTATTTATTTTATATATTAAAGATTATAATGATTGACACGTAATTGTGGTATAAGAGGAATAAAACAACTGGGACTGTTCTCTTCTGGAAAATATCACACCATCCCAGTATGTGGATTGTTTCTTCCTATTAAAGCACATAATTTTGTCTATTAATATTTCTCCTTTCTCGTAAAATGCAAGCCTTTTTGGTGACCATAAGTGAAATTATAAAAAAACTACTAGTGTGTGCATGTGACTCAGTTGTGTCTTGGTTCACTGGTCACCTGTAAAGCAGCATGTGATACTGGTTGTAGTCCAAGCTTGGGGCCGACTGCTGTGCTTTAGGTTTATGCTTTAGGTTCATGTCTCTGAGCCTCTTTTCTCCATTCATTGGAGAAAAAGACATTGTTCAGGACGACATGGTGTCATCCACAGATCAGTGCTATCAGATGATGTCCTTCTGTTTGTTTCCTTTCGAAAACAGGGTTAAACTGTCAGCATGACAGTTCATAAGCTCAGCGCCCTCTGCACTCACACACACACACACATACACACACACACACTCGGCCCCCTACCCCTCCAAACGGGTGAAAATCAATACCACATTGCCTGAGGACCAGTGTTTGGCGTCAGCCTGACCCCGGCACGTTACCCTTTCGTTCTTCCATTACATGTTTCGGAATATTTAACTTCCAGTTTGATCCCCTGGCTAATTAGTGTGGCCGGTCCACATGCAGGAGCCTGTGTGGTGTTTTTGAAGCCCCATGGTGCTGTGAGCGAGAGGAGCCGAAGCCCTAGTCGCTGGAGTCCTACTCATGTTTTGTTTTCTTTGTAAATTTTTTAAAACGACAATGAAATCTGATTTGTACCGCAGATCAGGAAAGCAAATTCCGCCAGCTGTGGTACAAGATCACACTGCACATTGAGATTGAGGAAAAATGATTAGTTTTTCAGGAGTTTTATCTTTTGTAAGAGCATAAAAAGTATATAATTTTTTTTTTTTTTAAATAAAGAGAGAGTTGCTTTGACTGCTATACCCTTTATTAAAGTGGCGAGACTACTGAATTTAATTATTATTTAATGTGAATGTATTTAATTGTATATATTTTTTCTTTCTTTCTTTCCCTCTGGAATCAATAAAGTGTAATTCCAGTAGTTTGTTTAATGAATACACAAGAATTCATATCATACAGTGGTTTAGGTTAGGTTTGGGATGTCTGAAAAAGGATTACATTTAAAGGCAATAATTTCCAAACAACCTTCATGTTTTTTTCCACTTGCCTTTTTTTGTGTTAAATCAGCCATTTTAATACTGTATTGTTTATGTTTTATATTTTCATTTAAATAAATAAATAATAAATAGAATACAAAATATTGAAAGTGTGGAAAGTTTAACAATAAATCTGGAACAAAATAAAGGTTTGAAATCCTATTGCAAGTAAAGAGCAAGAGTCCTTATGCAGTGGATAGATATTTAATTTTATAGTAGTATTGTTTAATAGCCTCAGATTTTTTTTTTTTTTTCAGATATTGCTTAGATGTAGGATATGCTCATTTTTTACCTGATTTTCTTTTTTGCCATTTGAGTATATGCAGGGGCGTGTGGGTGTGTGCGTCTCTATACCACCCACTAACTGTTTGGTCCCACGCCGAGCCAACTGCTTAGTGATGAAGCTAAATGACACCGTGGCCCTTGTATGTCCCCTTGGGGCTAAAATTACCCCCAAGAATGTAAACATGGTGCTGAGTTAGCACACGGCTTTCTCTAAATCTACTCAGCTAGATACGGGGCACAACTGAGCCCTAATTTTGACCTCAGTCTACCAGGCTCTCCCTTGATCGCCCAGTGCGATTATTATTGTTTGTCAGTGAACAACAAATTTAAGTCCTGTCCGTCTGGAGGTGAAAAATTGTTCTGTTTCTTTGCACATTTCTCTCTGGCCTTCTTGTTTTTTTGCGCCAAGGTGACTGGAGTTACAATTCATTACAGCTGCTGAATAGCTGTGAGCAATATAGGCTGAAGGTAAAGTTCAGATGCTGTGCTGCTGACATGTTGATTTAGAGGCGGTAACACCAGTGTGCACCTCCGAAGGTGGCAATTTGGATGAAATCCAGGTCTGTTTTCACACGGGCCGTCTTTTACGCTGGCTGCGCTTATTTTGGGGGTTGGGGGGGGGGGGACTTTTCTTTCTCCTGTTTTTTCTTTCTTTTCCACCTTGGGTGTCAGACAACCAGCTTTCACACCTATTTATAAGAAACCGTAATTTATCCGTCCTCCTCCATCTTCGGCCATGCAAATTCAATATTGGATAAGTGAAGTGGTAATTTGTAGCCAGCTAAGCAGCAGAAAAAAAAAAAAAAAGATAAATCCAGCCATTCTGAAGAGGAAGGAGGAAAAAAGAAGACTTGACACAGAAGCTTTCAGTGTTTCTTTCATCCATGTGTGTGCATGCAAGATCAAGATCAAGCCTTTAAACACTAGAGTCATACCCTGCAGCCTGAGAGATGGAGATTTGTTTGTCTGAACAAAGCACGTCTCCTACAGGTCTCTATGCACCAGAGATGCTGGACACTCCAGCACAGAGGCGCCTGGGTCGACCCAGCCAGACCCGGCTTAGGTTACACTCCTAACTGTTGTTGATTACCACCATGGCTGCACAGGGGCTGATCATAAATTGGAAACACATTAGCAGGCAGGGTTAGGGGCAGGATTAGGACATGTCTTGTGGCCAGGCTTTCTCAAAACAAAATGGAGGATTTGTTCCCTTCCCTCAAGAGAGATTTGCTAATTATTGACGAGAGCTACTGGGAGTTAAGAATAACAGGTTAAAAGAACATGTATTCCCTTGATACTGTCACAAAAGTCCCACAGATGCTCATCATCATGCTAACTTCTTCCTTGTCATGCTAAAGAGAGACCCGTTAATCATTATAACAAGAGCTCATCTGCTAATTAACACCAGAAGCAGTTTTCAAAAACCTGTATTATTGCTTTTTTATATCTCTTTGTCCACACTGATGGTTTTCTTGATTGTTGCACTATACGGTAGGCAGGGAAGAATGGTGTCAGTCCATCGCAGGGAACCACACACATACACATTTTACCAGTCATTCACATCAACGGGCAATATAGATTCACCTGTCCGCATATTTTCTGGACAGTTGGAGGAAAATGGACAACATACGGGAAACCCATACAAACCTAGGAGAGTGAATGAAGTTCTGCACAGACAGATGTCTTGATCAAACCAAGGGCCCTGGGGTGACAACACCTACCCTCTGTGCCACCACTCAACCCTGCTGTATACATCAACAGTATATTGAAAACATTCAATACATCACAATGAATTTATCTTTAAGACCATTACAGGTTTTTTGTCCATTTGCATCAGGCCTGAGTCATCATGTGTCAGTGATACAGACCAGACCACACGTAAACTCCAGGTCACCTGACACTTGATCTGATGAGAGAAAGGGCGAGGGTTAGCCAGTCTCTAAGTGAGTCAAATCCTCAGAGGACCCTCGTCATGAAAATGGCACAGTTGTTCTTGCGTAAAGGATCTGCACATGTTCTGTAGAGCTTTTATCAGAAAAATCATGAGTCTGATCCACCCTCTGGTCTGTGCTCTGAACAGATCACAGGCCGGCCTGCTGGTTGTTTGTTTTTGCCTTGTGGCCAAAGCAGGCAAGCACGTGTCCAAGTGAGTCAGAGCGTGACCATGCAGATCTAAGCTGTGCATTTTTTACGGCAGCACAAGTGGCAGCACAAAAGACAGACAACTGCTTCCTAAAATGGAGAAAGCAAGCATCCATGGTTTCCTGTGTCATTTTTGCATTTCATTTTACTGACAACCAAATGCATAGTAAAACTGAATTTAATACATTTTTTCATTTTTCTTGATTTTCACTTGGGGTCATTTTTGATTTCTGACCATTTGGCATTGGCCAATGTCTCCATTGCTTTTCACCCTGTCATTCCGAAGGAAATTAAGTGCCTAAAAGTGGAAGTGCCATCTCCTTAGTCATTATCACAGACAGGCCAGGCGTTTATTGGATCTCACCTCACCGGTAGCACGGTGGTCATTAATACATGAGCAGAGGATAATGAGGGCTGTGCGGTTTTACACAATTATAGCCACATGCAGGATGAGAGTGAGGGTCTCTGCGTTCTTGCATTAATGAGGTTATCAATATGTGTGACGGGCAGAGCCTTTGGCTGGTGCTGGCATGGTCAGGGTTTGAATGAGATCCAAAACTAAAGGCAGCTTTTGTCCTCAGGGTCGTGGAGGTGCCCAAGGTTTGCTGATAAAATGGCGTTTCAAGTCCCTCTTTAATCTCCCCAGTTGTATTGACAAGACATGCCTGTGGGTGTAAATTTCACCTCCACTCTGCTATCAAACAAGGAGCAAGTAGGGGCATCTGCGTCACATCACTTTTTGAAACCTCATTGACGGGCGGAAAGCGGACATAAAAACGTCTTCAAAAATTACACCTGAACAAGGACGGGATTTTTTTATGGCTGTGTGTTCCCGCTTAATTACACTGCTGGTGTCTGGGGCTCTTTTGAAGGCCAAGTGAAGCCCATCACAACCTTGTGTTTGTGTTTTACATACCTGGGAGAATTAAATGCTTCCAGCACAATAAGACTTTGTCTTTAGCTGGACGAATGTTAACGGCAGCCTGTTTGGCTATTTGTGATATTTATGAAGAGTGGACCAGCGCACAATTCTTGTTTACCGCCTGCGCTTTTCTGTCCAGGCGAGGCCATACCTCTTCAAATATCCTGTTTGTGTGGAAGCTTTTTGTTATCACTGGGCTGCTGTATCCAGGGCCCCAGGCAGGTCGAATAAAGCATGCGAGACGGAGGTTCTGTGCTGATATCGCCTTGCTTGCAGCCTTGAGCCCCCCCCCCCACCCGCCCCTATCACCCAGTTCAAGCCCTATAAATAAACACCAATTAATCACCAGCCGAAAGCCAGGCCAGGCCAACGCTGTGACAGCACAAACCCTGATCTCTCTCTCTCTCTCTCTCTCTCTCTCTCTCTCTTTTATATTCACACTTTGTCACCATGGGGTCGTGGTACAGGTTGGTATTGCAACAGAAAGAGATTCAAATACAGTGTAATGGATGTCAGCACTTTGCCAGATTTATGGAATTTGCAACAGAACCAAATTTTAAAAATTTTGTCTTGCATTTTTCTTAATTTTTTTGCAAAGTAGTGGACTGTTAAACACTCTCCAAGAATTTATTCTATGTTGTGCTACATTTAGAAGTTCCATGGAACTATGTCCTCTTGGTTTCATTTTCCGCCAAAGAAGTTTATGCATTTATGATGAAAAGGTATTCTATAGAAGATGCTAAATAGTGCTGTGGTGATCTGGAGACAACACCATGGAGGGCTGTAATTAGTTATTTAATTACGCTGCGATTACACGTGTGCATTGAGAAGGGGAGGGGAGGAGGGGGGCTGCCCTAATGGCAGCTTACTCTCTCAGCACCTCCATTTGGGTTTTTGTTTTTAAGTGCTGTGCTCTCATTAAGCTGCCGTTTTAACCAGCATGGCACCTGCTTCAAAATCAAATGCAGACCGCTCGTTACGGCTAATGGCAGTGTGTCTGCCAGCAGAGCTCTCCACGGCATCCCACTTACTCCGCCCGCCAAAGCTAGCACGCTCCAAATTAGCTACATTTCACAAACAATTTCACCAACTCGTTACGCAGTTAGATGTTTATTGGAAGATGACCGACTTTCCCAGAGCGTCGCGGGTGCCAGCTTTAGGTGATGGAGCACTGGGCCGCATAATAGACCACAATTATGATCTAAGGCTTGTGTCGTTTGCCACATTATTTATGGAAACCTTTCATTGAGATATTTTTTTTATTATTATTATCATTATTTATTTTGATATCGTCACGAGCCTACCTCCTTAACCTGAGACCCCTGTTGTTTGCCCTTCACCTCCTGCTCTTCCAGCACCAACAATCCATCCATAGTATTACTAGTTTGTTTGTTTGTTTTTTTAGCCCTGGGATTTATTTCAAGGTCTCCCTGGTATGGATTTTATTAATTCAAAATAAAATTCAAATTCCATTTATTTCCTTACAGTGCAGCCTTGGTAACACCTTGGTGTTTATAATTTTGCTTGTTTCAATTTGTGCCCGGACGCCCCTGACAACGCAGAGACATGATGTATCGTACACTTGTGCCTTATCTGTTGATGTACAGTTTTAACCTTTTAGAAGGTTGCTTTCCTTTCTCTCTGCACCCTCCTGTTTTTTTTTTTTTTTTCTGTTTCACCCCCTTACTGGCTGAAAAGAGCAATACACACTGATGCTCAATAAAAGTCTGTCTTAACCTTGCTCCAAAGTTATCTAATGTAAATGTTTAGATTTTGTTTCCATAACATTTCCATAAAAAGAATGGCCATCCATACAGGAATGGAAAAGAATACGGGACTCTTACAGAATAGGGAGAGGAGATAGAGGGGGAGTGGAGGGTGGAGGAAAAAAAAACTTGCACTATAGACTTCTCTACTGAATGGCTCAGCTATGTGTGACTTTGTGGTGAACTTGCAGTGCATCTGTGGCCTCGCGCTCTCTCTCTCTCTCTCTCTCTCTCTCTCTTTCTCCCTCTCTTTCTCTTTAGGGCTGTTAGTTTTGGCGTGTTTGCCCAGAGATACTGAACTGTAAATCACAGCCTGTAAAACAGGCAATGCTGGTCGGCTGTCACATGTACTTGCTTTCCTTCTTGCTAAAACTTCTGTACCTCTGCTGAGTTTTGGGGTTATTTACACAGTTCATTTGCCCCAACTTGTCGAATGCAGGTCAAACAGCTTGTTATTTATAGATTTAGCAAGAAGTAGCAGTCAGGAAGTAGGGATGAGGGCGTGAATGATGAAAGTTGTAATAAGCGTAGTGTAGATGATGATTGCAGTGATGGAGGTGTGTGAGAGGTAAATGCGGCGTAGTGCATCAAATCATGACAGAGACAGCAGTGTTTCGCTGATGGCATGATTAATCACGGTTGGAACTTTATGAACTCTTCCTCAGGGCTGAACTTCCTTTAGTGCCGCATAGCCCGTCAGGCGGCTTCCTGTCTGCCTCAGTAGGGACAGCTAAGCCCCATTTATTATCTCTAGACAGTCAGTTTCACTAAATAATCTGGATTCGTGTGCATCTCTGCTCTCACCTAAAAAGAATCATAACTCTGACACGACTTTACGTCTGAATCTCGAAGTTCAAAGAGCTAACCCATGATCTTTCCTCGATGGACGGGCTCCTTAGTTTTCTTCAGGGCGTAGTAAATACCACCAGAAATGATTTATAGCATGGCAAGAAAAAGTGTGAAATAATTCCATCCTGTTTTGGAAATAAAACGCTCTAACTACCTGTGTGATTTCTGAGCGGAATGTGGATATATGAAGTGACTAGCAAAAAATACAAAAAGCCATCATGTTGGAATAAGAACGGGATCAGAGAAAGAAAAAGGTATCTGAAAACTGTCAGCTTTTCTCAGCGAGCGGGTGAGTGCTGTTATTTATAGCTCTCCAGAAGTGCAACGTGAGCCAAGCCAAAATGGCTGTACTTTAAGTGTCCATGTGAATGAAACAGCTGGATTGTACCACAACTGCACTGACAGATGCACGATTAGAGCGAGACTGCTCCCTCCATTATGGCTTCAGTGCTGTGCTCAGTGTGAGCGTTTTGTCTGAAGCACTAATCTCCAGCATTGTTCTTCTTCAGAATTATTCTTGTTGAAGTTCCATTGTAAATGTACCCCGCTCATGCATCGTCTGCCGATCTTATCAAACGACGCCTTTTGTTTAATACTCGTCATGTTTCCTAAAGGGGTGGATCAAAAGCAAATATTTTGCAAAGTTGTTTTTTTTTTTTTTTTTTTCCTTCCCATCACATGTGGTTTTTCATCGTTTAACTAAACAAGCAATGGAAATCTACTTGGTCTGTCTCCTTTTAAAGCAGCTATTCTTGATTGCATGTAATTCTGAACTGAATTTATCATTTGCAGGTTTGGCCCAGGTCTGGTCATCTACTGGTACGGCTTTATAGCAGAGCTGGACTGCCAGCGGGACCGAGGGATCCTTCTCAAAGACTGTTTCCCTTCAGACATTGTGACTCTGTGCCATACCCCAGACCAGTGCTGACGCTATAGTTAAGGGTGATACCGAGGCTGAGGGAGTGGGGGGTCACAGGCCATTCGCTGGTGGAGATGTGAATCCGGAAGCAATTTAGTTTTCCTGCTGCGCACAACTACTGGCAAACATCTGCCCTGAACTCCAGCTGAACTCCCAGGGATCAGGGTTGGAATCATACCTCTGTGCAAATTCACAGCAGGGAGCCTGGAGTCCTGGACTGGACCTGGACCTCCTGGTCCTTCAGGAAGGAGGAGACCTCTTATCACAGCCCTTTTCCTCATCATTCTGCCCCTTCTCAAACTCAAGAGGCCAGCACAGGGGTCACCTCCATTATCAGCTTTTATGTTCTAAACTTTCTCTCTCTGTCTCTGATAAAGGTGTGGTCCCTTCTGGAATGCTGTTTGCTGACCTTTTTGTCTTTTTTTCTTTTTGGAAGGGGGCATTTCACAGCTTTCCAAAGTGGGTTTGAGTAATGATGATAATTAAGCTTTTTGTTTTTACCTTTATGTTTCACATAACTGTCAGAATTGCATTGTAAACAAATGGACAATAAAGTCAAATAACCTGCAACTTATGTTTTTGGTGAATATATTTTTGTCACAGTACTCTGCGGAAAGAGATCGAAAAGTTGAGATTGATCGAATTTGTAAAGAAAAAAAGTTACTGTACATAGTTAAAGTACAGGTTTAGAGAAACCGCCAGCTGGCTGTCCAGGTTGGACTCCTTCTGCATGCTGTCTGGATGAAAGACGAGAGAGGGCCCTTGGAGCTGCAGTACCATGGTGAGATATGAGCGAGATCAAGAGCTTCCCCGCTCTCTTCTTGTACTTGGTGCTAATCAGGCCCAGACCTGCTCTGACCTACTCCTTTCAGGGTGGAGTGCAGCGGAGCTTTACCCATCCCTGACCTTTCTCTCTCTCTTTCTCTCTCTCCCCGACGTCCCCCCCAATCCGCCCTTCAGAGCTTACAGCACTCCTTCGGCCCGCACGGACCTCGCCGCTCTACTTTTCAATGGCAATAAAGTGTTACATGATTTGTTACCCTTAAACCTCTAACCCTAAAGCCGCCCCCACTCCGTTTAGGCCTCAAGTACCGGGGGTCAGAGAAGGGTCACGGGGCGGCCATGATTTCCTCTGTCGGGCCCATTCCTCCAAACGGTACAAAACAACGGCCCCCCAGCGTCCAGTTAACGGAGGCTTATTGCACAGCTATGGAATGCTTAGACATCACTTTACAGCTCCTTTTGGAGACAAAAAACAGCTTTATTAAAAACTGAGCAAAATGCAATGTGAAATAAAGAAGACGAAAAAAAAAATAGTAAACAGCAGATTCAGTTCCTCTCAGCTTTCAAGCCTTCCTGCCATTGTTTTTCAAGATGGCTGTTGCACAAAAGAGAAGCTTGGGTCAACCTCTATAAATTAGTTTCTGCGTACAATGCAAACCGAATAGTGCTGCTTATTTTTTTTTTTTTCTTTTGCCATCACTACAAAGGAAGGTCAGAGATGAGACAAGAGTGCTGAGATTTCCATGATGCAATTGCAGGTTCCCAATAAATGATGAAGTACACTGCGTCTTTATTTTTGTGTTTTTCCTCGGCAGACTCCACTCTCCAGTTTTAGATTCATTGTTCTTGTCACAACAATCTCCCTGTTTAAAGTGCTTTCCAAATAAGGTCATGTTGTTGTTTGTGTCCAGATGTTCTCTTCCAGGGTTAAGTCTAAGCACCGTGCATGCATGTGCATCATAGTCATGAAAATAACTTATTGTGATCGATTAAAAAAAATTTTTTTTAAGTGTCATAGCAGTAGAAGTGTGTTGATTTTTTACAGTACGTTGCTAACGGCACACTGTATATTCTGAGAATAGAGGCTGTTGCTCTGTTTCATCATGAACATCTCATCAAATGCAGGTCCATTCGTCCGTTGTGCTCTTACAGCCAGACATCCCACAAATGCATGCGGCTATAAGCTTTACTCAGACAATATGCCAAAGAATGGCCATCCACAGAGGATTGCACTTGCTTATTAATGTGGGAGAGAGGTTCACGTAATGGGCTACAGCAGCGCTCAGCATGCTCTCTCCATTACTGGCTCTGGCCAAGCGCAGAGACCGCTCAGCACCGCAAACTGGCCAAGACTCGATGGAACGCATGTTCTAGAATCTTAAAGAGACAAGGACACCATGATAATTCCTTTTTGAGTGTTGCATGACTCATGATTTTTTTTTACGTGCCATCAAGAGAATTAAAACACTTCCAGCGCAAAAAAAAATAAAAAATGAAGATCATCTTTCTTTATACACTACATCTATGAAGCATCCTGTGATCCTTAATTGTGTAGTTATGCTCAGGAGGATCTATTAATTCTACAACTGTGTCATTTGATAAAAGCAGTTACAGTGTGGATGTGAAAATAGAGCCCACTTTTTTTCTTAAAGCAAAAAACAGCTTTTCAAAAAAACAAAACAAAAAAAACTGTGAGGGAATAAAAGCTTGAAGACATCTTTCAGGAGAGAATAGATCCAGATTGTTATTACAATCAGATGGGATGTATGTGCAGGCACGAAATGGCATTTCAGCTGTTGTTTAACTTTGGCTGAGGTTGTAAGCACTCTGCACAGCTGTGTGCACTCCACCATTAACATATCTATCTTTCACTGCCACAGCAGGTGTGTGATCATGAGCTGCTATAGATTTAGTTCGGATCCACCGGGGTACTCGCAGACAGGCAAAAGAGATCTGACCTAACGTTCTTTAGCAACAATTAGCTATCATTGTGTGATCTGATTCCAGGGCTTGAGAGAATTGTGAGAGAATATCGTTACTATCGGAATGCATTACAAATTTTACACCAGGTACTTTTCCAGTCTCTTGTGTCTTTTAGGACTGAGTTACTTATCTGTTATGTGAATGTTTTTGCTCGGTCACTTTCCTGGCCTGTAATATCCCTCTGTGAGATGAAAGTTTTTTTTTTTAGTTTTTTTTATTACTTATTTTTTTCATTACTTATTTTATTTATTTATTTATTATTTTATCTTAAGTTGGAAACGTATAAAACCCTTTCCTTATTTGGAATATAATATGGCCTTATGCTGAATGTTATTTAGAATGCATTCATATTTAATGTAATTTTTGTTATCATTATGCCCTATAACTTGAGAAATATACTTATGATTGCATGCTGCTTCCTCAAGCTGTCTGCTGTAGAAACAATTCCCAGTTTGTACAAAGTCTGATCTTTTGCATGATGTAGTAGTGAGTTTTTTTTTTTTTTTTTTGGTTGTTGTTTTTTTTTTTTCTTTAATCCAAATGTGAAATGGTATAATTTTTTTCAGATTTTTTTCTGAAAGAAAGTAACTATAATATGGCCTTATGCAGAATATAAGGACTCATTGTTCTCAGAGCTCACCCTCTCATACATTTGTTTGTTTTACAGTAACACTTCGGAGACATGAAGGGAAGCTTCAAATAAAGGGCCCCTTGTTTTAACCTTCGGGGGAGAAAAAAAAATAGGCTTTGGCAGGTGGGGGAGGTCGCTGTGCTGTACTGTCTTAAAGGTCATAGACCAGAGTGACTGGTTTGGACACTGGAAGACAAGTAGGAGATGAGCTGACATTCAGAAAGATGTGTGACTAAAACACAGACTTGGGAAAATATGATTCTGTAATTCGTAAGGGAACCGAGGAAGAATATGATAGGGGGAAAACAAACTGTGGCCCGCCCAAGCCGCAAGTTCACAATTGTGAGTGAGATCTCCTGATGAGAGCTGTCACTGCCTTGTTACTATGAAACAAATGTTCTTGCTCGATAGTGATGTTGTGTTTGCGTGTGTCTGCACACTTAACCCCAGCTTTCTTCCAAAACAGCCAGAGCTACCAATCCTGCTGATTGCAAAGAGCTATCACAACGCTGCAGGCTTCTTAGAGAGACGTTCAAAAGGATCCTCCTTTTTGGCCAAAACAAGGCCAATGATCATTTATCATCATAAAATAAATCATGTATGGATCTGAACGCAGAGATGAGACACTGTGGAATTACATGTGGCCAATGCCTCGTTTAACGTTTAAATGTTTTAGAAGGCAGATGTGATTAGTTATTTCATTAAATAGTTGCCAATGGCAACATAATATTTTTTTTTCTGTGATGATGGCCAGGGAAGGATGGCACGCTTGTTGAGAGTGGAATGAAGCTGTAGGTGGCGAGTCTCTGCTTTTTGACTGGGGCCCCCCCTTTGAGGTGCTCTTGTGAATATTTACATGTTCTACTGAAAATCTTATCTTTTCATAACAAATTTCCATGTGCATTTTTTGTACGTAAAGTAGTATATGTTAACAAATCATGTTTAATAAAGTTCTGTCAACCCCATGATTATTGCAATGACTTGGGGCAAAAATCTATCAGTAGCAAATAAATCTGGTTAACTTAAATAAAGTAAAGCTTTCAGTGGTTGGCAGGAGAAGTTACATTGTTGACTATGAATTGTGTTATATTATTTACTTATCAATTCCTAATTATATACATATAAAATATTATCTATATAAAAACTACTAAATTAACTTTAAATGAAAAAGTGTTGAAAGTATTCCTTATCAGAATTTTAAATGACCGTAACTGATAAAACTGTAAAACTGGCACACTAGGCTAAAGAGAAAGGTATCATTAAGATTTTACATTAAACAAGCTGATTTTTATGATTCATTCCTGTCTCCAGGTGTGTCTGGTCTAGACATCCCACTCCCTCATTTTATCATTAGACTCCAGATTTCTTTTTTCTTTTTCTTTTTTTTTCATCATTTTATCATTGCTTCCAGATAAGATATGCAGTATTACTAGTTAAAGGCAGCTTATCTGAGTATTAATGATGGCTCACAGAGTTGAGAAAGCAGCTGCTGAATTTGTGGTTCAGTCTGTTTTTTTGCAGAATGGATGAGTCCTGATCTGCTCCATACTTCTTGCCTGAACTCGTGAGCTGTCTTATGTCATAGTTTGGACATCTCTTGTTGCTATTTATTGCCATGAGCTGTCCGGATAGGCTAAAAAAGCTCTTGACACCAGCTATTGGTTTTCAACACCAGCACTCCCACCTGCTAACAGTGTGCCTACCTCAGTGCTGCTGGAGCAGTGACACACAGCCCACTGTGCAGCTCAGTTCTTCTCTATACGCTTCTGAATGTGTTTCTATGCGGCGATACTGAGCCTGGAGAAGAAGTGTCGAGTCTCACCCGGACTTTCTTCACATTCACTAAACTGTGTTTTAAATCTAAACATTAATTGAGTGTTGAAGCAAGTTGTATTTTTTTATGGCAACTAGGGAAAAATTTCTAAATACCATTTAGTGTGCCAAAGATTTATTTATTTATTTATTTGTTTATTTATTTATTTATTTATTATCTGCCTACATCCGTTTTTATAGATCAATACACGCATTTACATTTAAATCGTGTCCTAATACTTTTCGGTATTATTCCTAGGAATATATTTAAGCTAATTGCAATGAAATTAAATTAAAGCTAATTACGGAGTTGTAAAATCGAGGACTTTTTTTTTTTTTTCAGCAAAAATAAACTTTGAAAACCTCGGACCGTCCAACTTCCTTCTAATTTTAACATCGAAAACTTTCTTCAAAAGCTAAATGAATTGTGAGCCGCCATGAAATAAAGCATTTTCTAAGCCTTTCCTATGGGGCGTAGATTATTCCATGTTTGGTTTGTTAATTTGGTTTTGTTTGTTTGTTTGTATATGTGTTTTGGTATGACATGTAGTATTAAATTAGGATTCTTATTCCTGAATCTTATTCCTATGTTTTTTTTTAAAGTTGCTTATAATGATGAAAACTATTATTTAGTTATTTTGAATCGACCTATAATTTAATAATTATTCTTTGTTCTTGTTATTATATTTGCTATTAATTCGGCTAAAGTATTTAAATAGCATTAAATAGTTATTGTTATCATTATATATTGTTTAATGTTTATTAGAATATTAATATTATTTGTTTAGAATTATTGTAGTCAGCCTGTTTTTATATTGTTATTGCTGCTGACGTTGCTGTAATAATAATAATAATAATAATAATAATAATAATAATAATAATAATAATAATAATCGAGTTCTTTCCTATCCCCTTTATTCCCAGGGTTTGACTCCATGCTAGCCTAAATAAGGCATAAGGAACGAGGCATGCAGTCATTCCTCTGTACATTATTTTGTTTGGGAAAAATCAGGAGTGTAGTGTAGTGTTCCCTGCCATCCGAGAAGATAATGGTTACTGATCCCATTCTTTCAGTCATAATGTTCAAGTGGGCTGAGATTAATGACCAGCTTCTTACTGTAGCTCCCTGCTGCCTGCTGCATGACTCACACTTGTGTTTCTAACCCAGGCCGAGAAATCGCTCTTCCACGTTTAACACGTCAATGTACAGCAAAACACCGAGTGGAAAAGAATTCCCTTATTAACAGTCAGTTAATAAAAAAAAATATTAGGAAATGGTTTTAATCATCAACTGGTTTACTTTAGTTAAAACCTCTTTGTTGATTATAAGCAGTATTTACAGGCATCAAAGAGAACTTTAAATTTTATATTATTTATACCTCAGTATTTAACCATTTATTTGTTGTCACCACTATGCCTTATCAGGCAGGCCAGTTTCTCGATTATATGCTTCTTCTTTTTTTCTTTATATATATATATATATATATATATATATATATATATATATATATATATATATATATATATATATATATAAACATGTTGAACAGTCAAATCGAACTCAATACACAGCATAAATATCATGATAGTTGCCTCAGGTACAAGTAATAATCTTAGTCATGCTGATAATTGCTGAATCTTTAGCAATTATTTCTAGCAGGTAATTTAGCACAATGTTTTCTCGCAGTGACGAAGAAAAAAAATGTTTGTTCAAATTGTGGTCAGTTTCTTGGAAATCGGTGTGAAGCATGCACACAGTTATATTCTCCTCCAGAAGGGGTCGCCATAACGTTACTGAGTCTCTCTCTCTCTCTCTCTCTCTCTCTCTCTCTCTCTCTCTCTGCCAGCATTTACTTTTATTTACACTTCTTGCGAAATGTCTCACTTTGCTACCCCCTGCGCTTTCTGCAACATATTTCCGAACCTCTGTTTGTTTGTTTAAATAAACAAAAAAATATTTTTATTTATTTTCAGAGAAAAAAGATTTTACAAAACAATTTATTATTATTATTATTATTATTATTAATAATAATAATAATAATAAACAGATGGCCTCTTTGTGATTGTTAGTTTAACCGGATTAGGCACTGATTATTGCAGATTTCTCATGTAAAACTGTCATTATTTTTCTGTTGTTGGATGTTGATCGAGTTTTGAAAGGGAGTTTAAGAGCCACCCTAAGGAGTGCACCTAATGAGGGAATATCAGATAATTCCCTTAATCTGAGAAGATTATAGACTGACGCTCGCCATCCTCGAGGCTTCACTCAGCTCAGATCTGTTGGTTTGAGTCGCGCTGTATTTGCTTTTCAGGCTGATCACTGCTGCTCGGGTGTGTAACTGGTGTGTTCACTCGCTCGGGTTCAGAGCTCAAGATCACCGCGACGCGCCAGAGCTCAGGAGAAATTTCTCCATCTTATCTTGGGGGAGAGGAAAGGATTCGCTCAATGTTTTACTAATATACACTGATGAAATCGGGCTGAATTGAGAAAAAGGAGCTGCTCACCCTGATGTTAAGCTACAGGAAAAAGACTAATAAGCCACGATTTCAGTCTCCTCCGTATAACCGCCTGAGCATTTTTTAAAATATAAAACAACGTACAACTCTTATAATGATAAACTACTGATTGCTGAAAAGACAGGAAAAATCTAGTCTAGATGTTTTATCTTCCCCACCTACGGCCATATTTTTGGTGCAAGTAAATTAAAAAAGGCCTACACATATACCTATAATTATAGATATATGCTATAGTTAATACTACTACTACTAATAATAATAATAAATAGATGGCCACTTTGTGATTATTATTATTATTATTATTATTATTATTATTATTATTATTATTATTATTATCTTATTATTGTTGTTGTTAGAATAATAAAAAATAATAAGTATTATTATTATTGTTGTTGTTGTTTTTTTTTTATAATAATTCATACGATTATTATTATTAATAATAATGTTATTATTATTATGTAGTAGTAGTAGTATTACGAGAAGAAGAGATGACATTCTTTGCAAATTACATTGCAAAGACATACATTCGTTGCAAATTAAAGAATACGTTTTCTTTCGAACAATAATACTATTTACGCTGGTCTGATAAGCAATAACATAGACAACTATTAAGATGTTAACATTAGCAAAATTTCTGCAAGGGATAAAGTGTTGACAACTAAAAACACACACACACACACACACACACACACACACACGTCGCCCCTGCGTTGTATGAACCTGATATTTTTGGAGCTCATTATATGAGTCCACAAAGTGTTTATCTGCTGAGTCTCACTCATCCTCAGTTTATACAAATCTTCCACGCTGTTCATTACAGACTGATTAAATACTTCAGGTTGCGTTATAACCTACAGTTCCGTCCTGAACTGGAAACAACACGAGTCAAAGCACCGGCTGCAAAGAAGACACCACGGAAAGCCATTTTAGAAAGTGCTGGAGTGTGTGAGCGAAAGCTGCAGTGATTTAAAGTGAGCTGATTTGAGCTTCATGGCTGTGTTAGTGCTGAGAAAGCTGAGCTCTTTAGCGGACAGCAGCAGCATCTGGCTTGGTGAATGCATATACAACCAGCAAAAAAATAAAAAAGAAAAAGAAATTGGGTTTAGCGTATAACTCTAGAGCTGAATTCAGCCCCAAGCTCGTTTTGTAATGACAAAAGAAAACGGGAGAAGAAAGAAAGCAACAACCTCCCGTCGTGGAGAGACTTTAGGTTGGTTTATAATAAAGCATTTCTTTCTCCCCCCGCGCTTTATTGATCAGTCACTCTGAGCTAATGTAATTATCCTCATCAATAGGGGAGTGCAGGGGGAATCATTATGAGGCTGACAGTGATAAATGATCACCGAAATGTGGCCTTTTCTCTAAGGAATCCCCCCCACCCTACTACCCTCCACACACACACACACACACACACAAAACACACGGCGGCACAGAAACACCTCATGGCAGAAAGAGTGATTTTTTTTAAACGAATGAATTAAAAAACGAAATAATCATTTACTCGTTTTATTGGAACATTCGGAGTGTTCAATAATTTTTTTTAGTAGGTAATAAATCATTAATTTCCTTAAAACAACAATAATACTTGGGTAAATAAACGAGTTCAAGATGCCACACTTTATTAGATGCATGTAGTGTACGTAAGTGCGATTTTCGCACTATTTTCGTAGTGCGAACATTTTTATTTTATAATAAAGATCCTTCTCAAATTATAGTTGTTGTTTTTTTGCGTATGAACGTAAAATGTTTACATTTAAAAACGCGTCATCATGTCTGAATAATCGCTAATGAAACTAGTTCGATCGAAAGATGAGATGAGATCGCATCTCGCATCCTGTTTGAGCGCATGTAATGGCGCATGTTAGAGCTGATCCGCTCACACACTCCGGGTTAACAGTGGATTAACGCGCCGGCTTTGTGCGCTCCCGGTGCCGCTTGTTTATTGTGTGTGTGTGTGCGCGCGCGTGTATGTGTGTGTGTGTGTGTGCGTGCGCGCGTGCAGGAGGGGGGGGGGTCTCTGCCACAGAGGAGATGGAGGGCTGGGGTTGCTCGGCTCGCCTGGATCATCCATCATCCCTGTCACCCCGAATCGGCAACGAGAGGCAGCAAAGGCAATCTACCTCCTGTCTGCCCACAAAAGAAAAGGAGAAAGGGGGAAAAACTATTAATATTAAAATTCTCCTCCTCGCAATAATCCATTTTTGTTTCTCCCAATGCATCTTACATTCTCAGGTTTCTGTTTGTTAGACCTGTTTAATAACTGGATGCGTTCATTTTACAGTCACATCATTTTGTTCCGTTGCTTACTGAGACCTGAATGTAATATTTAAAACAAATATAATAGTTAATACATGTAACACAGATTAGCTCTTATTTGTCTGAACGAAAGCGACAACGGTTTGTGTTTGAGCTCTTAATTATAGCAGGAAGTTTCACACAATTGCGCTTTTTATTCATTTAATTCACCTTGCGATTAATCATTAATCATTAATCAATAGCAGATAAAGCAAAATTCAGGAGCAGGATTCGTGTAAGTAGTCCGGGGAATCTGACCAATGTGTTGTTTAACCAACTTAAAATTCGCTCTTTTCTCTGTTTGTTTAAATTTGCCTAATTACGAAGCACTGAAATTAACTTCATTTTATAGTAATGGCATACTACTACTACTACTACTACTACTACTATTAATAATAATAATAATAATAATAATAATAATAATAATAATAATAATAATAATAATTGCAGTATTATTACAAAACGAACAGATGCAAAGATAAAATAAACAAGAGAAGAAAAAGCATACAGATTGGTTTGGTATGGGAGTCTTGTATATTGTTAGTATTAGCATTACTGTTTAAAATATTTGCTATTTTATTTTTGGACAATTTTTTTAGAACATTAAGCCATAATAATAATAATAATAATAATAATAATAATAATAATAATAATAATAATAATTATTATTATTATTATTATTATAGTCAGTATATAGTTTAGTTTAAATTCAAATACATCAAACGCAGTATAAAAATAATATAGGATTAACTAATTAACTAATATTAGGATATGGGTTTTTGTGGAAAGAAACACTAAAGCTGAATTTCATTGAGGAAGGGTGTGTGTGTATGTGTGAGAGAGAGAGAGAGAGAGAGAGATGCCGCTGTGTGAGTGGCGCATAAACTAAGGACACACTGAACACACACAGAGCACATAGCCAGCAGGGGGCGCATTAGAGCAGCTCACATATTCAAACACACACACACACACAGACACTCAACAGGAGAAAACAGCCATTGTTTCGGCTAACGCTAAAGCCCCGGTAAGACAAACTAGCCTAATGCTAAGGACAAAACTGTATACTGTATCTGCTCTTCCTAAATCATTTACATTTTAAAGTCTCAATACTATTAATAAATCACAGCAAAAAATGTAAGCTCGTAAAATATTTTTAAATACAAAAGTGTTTTTTAAGCCATGATGGCCAAAATACAACAAGAATCTGCAGTCTGTCGTAGTGTAGTAGTAGTAGTAGTAGTAATAATAATAATCTCTTAAAACATGCAGTAGTTTCAACACACGTTTGAGAACACCGGAATCTAACAAAATCAAAAATGAAATATTTATTACAGCATTTGTGACTGAACACCTTTGAAACATTACGTCACAGTCCTCATACAAGTATTTAATGTATTTTTTTTGACAAAGCTTAAGGGGGGACAGCATCTTTATCATCTAGTGAGGAACACGTGCTGAAAAAGGAAGGAATTCATGGACATACAATATCAATGCCACAGCAGATCTGAAACTAGCAAAAAACATTCTTTTTTCAATTGAGGTAAACACATAGAATATCTAACAGGAAACAATTAATAGACTGAACTCTGTACGAAGTTTGTTACAATATTCTCTTAGCTCTTCTTCAAGCTTTGAGTTCATAATTTAAGTTCATTTTTTTCCTCTTCTTTTTTAAAAGTTTTTTTTTTTGGGTGCATCAACCACCGATAGCTTCTTTAAGTGCCAAGGAATCCACCATAGTGTGTGTGCTGTCCATATGGTGCGCGTGTTGATCCAGAGGCATGGAAACTAGTGTGGGATGTTGCTTTTCAACGGATATGCTTCCTTCAATAGGCTCTTCCGTGATAGAGAGTCCATGATACAAAAAAAAAAAAAAAAAATCATAATAATAATAATAAAATAAAAATGTATAAAACCAACACAATCCAGTGCTTGGGCAATTCAAACTAAGAACTTTACCTACAGGGAAACATTCATTCATGAACCAAACAAAGAGGGGCCTGAAATAAAGGTTTGCGTTGAATCAGAGAGAGCAGGCTTCACTCAGCAGCCTCTCTGTAGAGTGCTACTTCTGGTCCTTATTGGGACGGGTCCACTGCCTGCTCCGGTCTTGGTGTTAATGCCGATAATAGATGTTTCTTCCTTTATATTTATTTCTTTGTTTTATTTTTTTTTATTGCTGCAATGAGACCACCTCTCCCTCAGGGAACAGCACGCACAGTGTGAAAAGCAGGGGATTAAACTTGAATTCTAGCACTAGGTCTGGAAACATAAATCGAGTGATCAACCAAAATGCACAAGTTTTAACTTAGTGTCTATACTTTTATACTACAGTAGTTGTAACTCTTGGAGTCTCTTTTTGTCTTTTTTTTTTTTAATCTTCCAGAATTATTTATTTAAAATGGTTCAAACGAGAGCATGTGTCAATGAGTGTCGTGTACGTGTGTGGGTGCGTGCGCGCATGTGTGTGTGTGTGTGTTTATTTCAGTTTGCACTATTGTGCAATAAGTCCAAAATGTCTTCTGTTGATCTTTAACAAAAGCCCAAGACTTTACAAAGTGTTCTTGTCAGCTTGGTCCTCCATCGATGAAAGTAACAAATTTGACAAGATTAAAAAAATTATCACAGCTCATCTGGAATTCCATATTGTGAGTGTCTAATTCTGGTCAAAATTGTTCCATATTCATTCTGTTCTTAAAAATAGTCACAAAAAAATCGCTGTAGTGGAGTGGATGGGGGGTGGGGGGCAGGGGGGGAGTTTGGAGTTGATTTCTCGCTTGCTCTTGTCTGGTTCCCTTTACACTACTGGGCGTGGATGTCCAGGCCTTGTCCACCAGTGCTGTGGTCGATGGGGGTGAGAATAGGGGGGCTCTGTGCAGACATGCTCATGGCGGGATGAGGAGGAGGTCCTCCGTGCATCAGCATGGCGGGGTGAGGAGGCACGTGGCCTGGAACGTAGTGCAGCGGGGGTCCGTGTCGTAGCTGAGAGAGGTGTGGTGGCATCTGTGGAGGAGGAGGAGGTGGAGGAGAATAAGGTAACGGTGCCATGCTCATGCCCATAGGACCACTCTGAGGTACGTACTCCCCTGGCATGCCCTGCAGACCTACAAAAAACACACAGAGACAAAAAGTCAGCAATCATGCTTACACGTCTACTGTGTACACAGTCTATAACATTACGCATGTGAGCTAGTGTTTCACGATTTTCATTCCGAATAGAATAAAATAGGCCCTGGAGAAGTTTGATCCGTGTTCTATTTTTTTTTAATATTCTTTTCCATACCGAGCGGCACACTAAGCATTGAATTGGATATTTGATTAAACACAGAGCAAATCCACATCCCTGAGTCTTTTTGCTCATGTATCGCACTGAGTGTGTAGGACACATGAAAAACTACACTGCAGTATTTCAGGGCCTTGTGGGACACAGTCAGCCCGATACATTCCTGCTCACTTCTCATGCTGTAAAGTGATCTGCACATCCATCCTCCGACATCGCAAACTGGCAAGATGCAAAGAAACCTGCGTATACATCCAATCCCCTGCTGAGTTTAGTGGTCAAATTTGATTTAAATCCCTTTAACTAAAGTATTAAATAATTTCAGGCTTCAGTTAACTATCACAACATGAGAAATGCACGTAATAGTATTTTTCCTCTTAAGGGAACGTTTTGAGAAAAGCAAAGGAAAACTGGAACTGTGGTAGTGGAAATGGCTCCGAGAAAAACGTAATGTTTAAAGGATGTCAAGACGCCACAACAAATTAGGAATTGTTTACAACAAAAAAAAACCTTGAGGTTGAGGCTTGTGTGTGTGTATATGTGCTATATGTTATGGAGGTCACTAGTGCCACTGTGTAATACTACAGATTTTCAGGTATGGGTGTGGATCAGGCCAGGGGACAGCGGAGTCCTGCTTTGTAATGTGAACCCCTAGGGGATTAGCAACGGCCAGTTGAGGCGGGGGAAGAGGGGGTCGCCCCAAGGTCACCAAGCATGCTCACTCTCTGCATTCCTCTACCTTGGTACCCTGCAATTAAGAAATGAGGCGGGGTGGGGGGGAGCAGCTGAGAGTGAAATTAATGAGCGATCTTGTTGGTCGAAAGACATTTCATTTTGAGTACTAGCTTTCTTCCACCTTACTTTATTTCATTCCAATGCACATGTTTGTTAAAGGGCGCTTTTAAAAGCCTGCTATCGTAGCCATAAAGAGTGTAAATCAATCTAGCCAGAGAGGGCAGCAAGAGTGCACTCACCTCTGTATAACCTAGATCGGCTCCTGTTAAAAGGCCCAGCAGATGTTTTTGACACTGTAAGCTGGTAATCTCAAGTCTTGTAAGCTGCAGTCATTCTGTTAAGTAGATCTGTGCAGCGCACCCCCCCCCCCTCCTTTATTAACAGGAGTGGTAAAACCATCTGAGGACAATAATGCCGCCTGGACCGGCCTACTCTCTCTGCCTGCTCCAGCAGAGCAGTCTGCTCAATGGCTGATGATAATTAACTACCAAATATACCATATTGTGTGGCTGCGTAATCAAATCTAGAGAGGGTAATATTCCTCTGTATTAAGCTATTAATGTAATTGGTCATGAAGCATAAAATATGTTGTGTAATTAAATAGTCTAGAAAGTATATAGCCTATATTAAGAATTATCCAAGCTGAGCAAATGTTGTCTCTCTGTGGCTGTTTTAGGGAACATTGCTCTCTGCATTTTTGACTCCATTAGCAGTGTGGTGGTGGTGGTGATGTCGGTGGGGGGGGGGGGGGGGGGGGGGGTTTGAAATAGGCTGTCAGAAGAATCGTCATGGTGACCCTTTGGAAAATCCACTGCCTATTTACATATAAAGGGTTCTTTTAATCAAGGTAAGTGTTATTATATTGTGCCTCATTGAGCAGAGGAGTTTAGGTGTTAAATAAAATTTCCTCTGCCCTGGCGCCTTTGGGATGTGATATGTCTTGATTTCTCAAATGTCAGTGCCACGGTGCTGGCGGGAGGTATAATGGGTGTCTTAATCAGGCAACAGCCATTTAGCCTTGGAGAGAAAGAAAAAGCGAGAGGGCGAGAGAAGAGAAATCTCCCATTTTATAGGCAGCCATTTTTTAACGTCTGCGTCCCTTTGAATTTATCTCGGCATCTCTCCTGTCTCTGGGTCTTATGTTTGGGATTCGGCGCTCACCCCCCCCCCCCCCCTTCTCTCCTGTAAAAAAATAATCAAAACACACGGGTTCCTCCTAGTGAAAGATCGGTCGTGTCACCCTCGGCCCGTATATCTCGCCCAGGGACCATAATGTACTGCAGCATTCCCGGCTTTGCATATAAGATAATTTGGGCATCAATCCTTCCCCAGACAGATTTATGTCACTCTGAGGACAGTTTCACTTCTCCTTCTTTATCGCTTCACTGGAGCCTGCTTAATTTCTCCCCGTCAGCCCCTGCCCCTGGAGATGTTATTTTTTCCCTAAATGTCCAACATTTGCATTGGCTGCTGGAGATGGGGAGAGCAATGCCACTGTTGTGATAAATAAATTTGTGGCCAGTGCTTTTCTCCTTTGCTTTTTCTTCCCCTGGCGTCTGGCGCCACAAGTCCGCTCCTCCAGGGTGGGCAGTGCAATACTTCCTTCTCTCCTATTAAACCCGTAGCAGGCTCATCCAACACAGTATGCACCAGGGGTTTGAAGGTTATGCATGGAATGTGTTTGCTGTTATTTAGGGTCGGTATCACGGAGATCCGAAGAGTGAAAAAAAGAATGTGGAAGGAAAAAGCTGAGAAAAAGCACCGGTGTACTTACTTCCCCCTTTTCATTGAGTTTTGTTTTACAAGGTGGGGGTTACATGTAGTGCCATTGCCCATCCATGCCCATATTCATCCCCATTCCGCTCATAGGCCCTGGAAGAGGAGAGAAACACCAGAGAGCGATATGAGTCACAGATAGTCAGAACAGAACCCACCACTAGAAAGGGACAGGTACAGTGACAGAAAGATTGCGAAAGATATACCACCCAAGAGAGGCACCTGTTGACTGAAATTTGTGCCCGAGATCAATAATGAATGAGAATAAACAGGCGGCAGGCATAGAGAGTCTGAAATGGCATGCTTGGAGAAGCAGAGCAGACCAAGAGCTAAACCAGGGGTTAGTACTGATCAGGTCAAGACAGTGGTTAGTACCCGGGCATTGAAGGGGCAAGATATGAGCTTACCTGCTGGCCTGATTCCCATGTGTTGCTGGCCATCCAGCACAAAGCTGCCCATGGGTTGACCCTCTGGACTGTACGCTGCTCCCTGGCTCACTGAAGGATCAAGAAGAAAACCTGATTTGTAGTCAAAACGTGGACAGGAGGGGAGAAGAAGAGAAGACATACCAGACAATGAGCAAATATCCCAGCTCTAACCCAAACACACTATAAGACATTGTGATACATTGATGAGTCAAAGGCCTACAAAGAGATCTTGCAGAGCCAATCCAGTACACACTTGCACATTTTCGCAAGAAAAGGACAAACTACGCAGACTCTCCAGGAAAGTGAAAGCAGAAAGCATCTGAATTCTTTACAACAGAAAATAAAAAGACAGGATCAACTAGCCCACGTATGTATAACAATTTCTGCGATATTACTAAAATCTCACGCTATTACGTTATTATGAGCACTCGTCTGTTATCTCCGGAACATTACGAGAAGCGGTTAGTCATGCTGTATTTGGAAAGCTTGCTGATTGCGACATCATGCATCCAGATATTCAAAACGAATCCCAACCCCCGTGCCAGGAGGAGCAATTTCAAAACACCCTAATTCAGTAAAAGTTTCACATCGTTTACACAATTTCCTGCGCAATTTCAGGGAATTCTTCCAAATGTTATGTCTATAAAATCCCTGAATGTCATTACAGCTAAACTGATGATTTTGTGAGTTATAAATGCCATTTTTGGAGTTATATCACCTTGTGCTTTTTAATCATCTGGGCTTCTAAAAGATCTAAAAGATATGGCAAGTCAACGTCTAATCAACATACAATGCGTAATCGCTTTAATCCTTTAACAAAAATAGCAGCTCTGTTTATACCTGTATGCCAGAGGCAGAAATCAGAACTAAATCAATAACCACGAAACCCTCTGGATTCCTGCTTCATATTTTCAAAACGAATTAATTACTAAGAATTACAAGAAGCATATTATGAAGCATATTACGGAGACAGTTAAACGCTCTACACCTTCCTCTAAAGTACTCTTGTGGCCAATTAGCATTTCACAGAGAATGTGTGCTAATGTACCTCTAACAAGCTAGATTGGGAACATCTAATTAGAGCCATCAGCTAACATGCTTGGTCATATTGGCACATGTCCCACTGAGGACGCAGGAAAGCAGAGGATGGGAAAAGAGCTGCAGTTCGTCCCATAATGGCAGACTGTGTGTGTGTGTGTGTGTGTGTGTGTGTGTGTGTGTGTGTGTGTGTGTGTGTGTGTGAGAATGTTTATCTGCCAAAGACCAGATTGGAAAAGGGAGCAGAGAAACTGAGAGCGATGGCTTTACCTGCTCGATTTGACTGGTCAATCATGGGCTGTACTATTCTTCTTCTGGCATTAATGAACCTGGGAAAAGACAAGACAGAGGGAAAGAACAGAGACTTTAAATCACCTACCATTAAAGGAGACAAATATTCATTACAGAGCACAATCAAGACAAAGCCATTTGCATGACTTTATGGCTGCATTAGTGGCTAGCTCCTCGAAAAGCAATCAAAACCGAGAAACAACAAACAAAGGAGCGATTGTGCTCAGGCTTGGGAGCCCAAAGTGGTATCCTTTTAATGTCCCTTATGATGTATTCCTTCAGCTTAATAAAGCTTTTGATTACTTTTGGTAACTATGGCTACTCAAAAGACATTCCACAAGCATTGCATGTAGTTGTGGTGAGGCCACTGTGCATCTGACACTCTGGGGCTCTTCGGGCTGCACCTTCACACCGGTCCTCTCGTGCACATAAACGTTACTCTTAGTGGGTTATCGCTCATTAGAAATTCAGAATAAGTTAAAAGTTTGTGAGGGCCAAGACACAAATGGTTCCTTTCAGTCTTTCACTGGCCTTCTCTGTACCCCCCTCTCTGGCTGCATTGTAGGGGGCTTTTGCTCCCCTCCCAGATGTCTTTAAACGAGGACCAGGCACTGCCCCTCTGTGCTTTCACGAGGTATTGTTATGTCAGCAAGCCCATCAATTAGGCTGTCTGAAGTTTTATCACCACCGCTGCGGCAAATAAGTGCAGTTCCACAAAGCCACCCTGGCCCTGCTCTCTCCTGCCGCTTTGCACTGTAAAGCCTGCAGGGTCACCACAAGGTTAGTGCCAGCCAGGGAAGCCCTTTCTTTCAGGCAGAATGGGACGCCCAAGGCCGTATCAAGTCAAAGAAATGCCACTCTGTGCTGAATGAAAAGGCGCTCTTTTAACACACTCAGATTGCACCGAGATGTTAGGGCTACAGGTACCAACATGTGTTTGATATTAGAGAGAAAGGTTACAATCAGGGCCAGGCTATCCTAAATGAACAAGGGTGGGAGACGGAGCCTAGCGCACCCAGAGCAATGCTACAGGGCTGGTCATTAGATGCAAAGGAGAACTGGAATCAATTTGGGCCCCTAATCCCTCATGAACCCCTGATACCTGCCCTTACCTTCTCCTATTAACTTAAACGCCTGTAATCTGGGCTTTCAAAGTGACAGGCTTAAATTTACAAAATACACAGCTGGGAAAAGAGAAATCCGGCTCATTTGCTCCGAGCGCACTGAATGTTTCTTTCGGACTTCAAGAGATGAGCGGCTTTGGCAATTAAAGAAAGAATCAGATGGTATTAAAAAAGGCCATTGTACTAAGGCAGAGCAATTGGAGAAAATCATATCTATCTATCTATCTATCTATCTATCTATCTATCTATCTATCTATCTATCTATCTATCTATCTATCTATCTATCTATCTACAGTACCTATCTATCCATCCATCCATCTATACAGTGTCTAATATTAGATATTGAAATCTATTTTAAACCACAGACTTTCTAATGATCCCCAGCGATAACTGAAATCAAACTTGCATGCATCATGTCCTCTCTAAGGGCTGTCTTTGTTGTCAGAAAATGCCACTATCCCTGTAGTGAGGTCGAGATTTAATCTCTGGCATGTAAACACAGGGTAAAAAAAAATCCCCCCTGTCAGGATTTTCTGGACAGACAGCAAAAACGAAGGCTGCCAAGCTCTACATAGCTTTAACTCGCTGCCTTAAAGCTTGTGAAAGCTCAAATCAGAACCATGTGCACTCTCCCCCTTTGCCATGCTCCCAGAACTGGACCATAAACACGTAATGTTAGGAATGTTTCTCACAGGTGAGGTATATGCCCACTTTCTATCAGAGCATATTCAGCCAAGAAGAGAAATAATTACACACACCAGTTAGCAGGGTTTTTTATCTAGAAAGCATACAGTTTTATTTAATAAAGCCAGATTCAGTATGTAATGCAGGGTATTATTATATTATGATATTATTATATTGTATTATCTGGCTTTTGGCAAAGAGAGCTAGCTAAAATTGTCCTTGAGCAAACACGCTCTGCATAAAAACACACAGGTTTCTCAAAGTTATTTATGTATTTCTTAAACAGCTGCCACCGGGATTGACCTCTTCATGTCCGTGCCATCCCCACTGGACACATCTTTGCACAATACAACACACACACACAAACACCGCAACGTCTGTTTTCCTTCTCCAAACTGTTGCCACAGTAACACAGCGGGGGCTGACCAGGGCCCTCTTCTGCCCCCAAAGCACCCTTTATCAGTTTGAGTAAAGCCAATTGAGATTATCAGAGCTGGGCTTGATAACACTGTTTTCCCTCCTCCCATGAGCTGCTAATGGGGTGTGCTTAGAACAACACCCATGCCAAGCCTCCAGAGAAAAGCAGCTTGAGCTGGCACACTGGAGCAGGGGACTGCCGAAACACACTCAAGACTCTCAAGACACACACACACACACACACACACACAGACCAGGGGGACATAACCGCAACCGCTACCTCCCTGTGTGAGTCCCAAATGTGTACCGAGTCCGGCCACGAGGACAGGGTACTTCCAAACTCTTACAACCATTTTTATTATTTACATCTGGTAGAGTACTTATTTTAGCCTGAGCCTGCATAACATTATATACGAGTCGCACGCCCCTCTCTCTCTCACACATATACACACACATACACTGCTGAACATTCCCCTGTGAGCATACTGACTTGTATTATCACCCCTCCCCTTGTCCCCTAAACCCAGCATGGGAACTCCATGCTGTCTTCAAACAAATAATTAAAGGCTAGGTAAAGGGGTCACTGAAAGGTCATTTCTCTGGATACTCGACAGAATGTGTACATTACTGCAGAAGATTAAAAAAAAAGAAAAATCTGGCACTCTGGCTGTTTAATGGGTAGGCTGGCAGCTTTTACAAATCAATCGAGGAACGAATGACAGAAGGAAAACAAAACGACGAGTATTTTCAAAGAAGCAGGAAAGTAGAAGAAAATTGTAAATCCTGCCAGGGTAAAACGATAAAACAAAACAAAAAAAAAAATAGAGTTGTAGCTAACCAGTGTGTTTTGGGGAAAACAACTCAATTGCTTCTTCCCACAGAGAAACCGCGTCGATCTTCCCTGCCTTTATGAGATGCTCTGTCAGTGGATCACTTTCACTAAGATTTAGAGCAGCGGCATACAAAAACCCACGGCCAGTGCAAATAGGAATAATGGAGACAAAGCTGCAGGAGTCCACTTGACATCACTCTACCGTGGAGCTGCATCAACAATCTCTGCCCAACCAGAAATCTCAACTCAAACAGCCCAAGGGGAGCTTCTACAGTATAGCCATGCCGGCAAGCGTGTTAAACAGGCTCCTGCGCTCTCGACTACATTTTTGCCTTTCTATGTCACATGACATGGGGTAATGCAGTAATCCTACAGATGAGTTTCTGGAGGCAGCAGTGTGGTGGCCCTGCTGAATCACTGAAATTGGTGAATAGATTACTTCTATCAGGAGCATAGAGAAAGTCAGAGAGAGATTGAGGATATGGATTTAATTCAGTTTTCTGGTTCTCGATTCAGTTTTTTTGGTCAGATCGGATGTCTTGAAGCTTTGCATTCATAATTAAGTGACTTTCATCTCACACATGTGCACATTGATATGTCTTTGCTAAAGCATGTCATGAGTTCGTGCGACCACTCATTCATTTCAAACAAAAACAAAAATTTTGCTCTGGAGGACAGTAAGCAGTTAGTCAGCTGTATTTGTTGAGGTCCAAAAAAAGGAAGAAAGCCAGACGCCTCACTTTAGCTATTTATCAGCTATTGCTAGTACTGCTATGAAATCCCTGAGCTGCTCGTGCTGATTGATGACATCAGCGTGCACCATACGCATGCGCAGAGGCAAAAAAGTACATAAAACTACATATCGCAAACGTATCCGATCTATGACCACATACAAAAGTGATTCAGATCTGATCTGGCAGCCTTAGAAAAACAGATTAAGGTAAAAAAAAAAAAAAAAAACCTGCAGTTCAGTCACTTCAGGCTGGTAATGTAGCCTGAGAGACAGGATCTATAGTGTGGTGAGGCCACGCCTGGTAACTAGCTCTTGCTGTCAGCATTCCTTCTCTAGGAAAACGTCACGCCAAACCGCCTTGCCCTGGAGCCCAGCCATGAGACATCTGCCCCAACCAATCAAAGTGGGCAATCTTGGAAGCCTAGCCAATCAGCGCCAGGGTCACTTGTTTGACAAGTTTGCAATGACTGAACTAAACACCCAGAAAGGACCACAGTGCTTGGAGGTATCTGGAGATACTTGGTGCAAGACCAGAGGGCTAATCTGGGCAGCGCTCACCCTTAGGAGCTTTCAGAACCAAGCACGAGTGTGTAAAAGGAGTGACATAATTCAATTCAATTCAATTCAATTTTATTTTTATAGCGCTTTTAACAATGGTCATTGTCTCAAAGCAGCTTCACAGAAATTAAAAGAAAATGAAAAGAAGACTTATGGAAATGTATATATGTGTAAGAAAAATGTGTCTAGAATATAAAGATTACTTCAGCCAAATGGCTCAGAAGGGATATAGTATACCAGTATGCTAGAAAAAAAATCTTCGTCTTTCCTTCAACCATATTCAGCTTTGTCAGACTAAACTTACTGATTATGTTTTGACAGCACTGCTGTCTGCTATCAATTAAATCTCACTTCTAACAGGAAATCTCAAAACGAAATTAAATAAGACACTCTCGAGGAAGATTTTTTTAATGACTAGAGGGGGAAAATCGCTTCGGTTTCAACTTTGACCTGGGAAGTGTACACAGATTAAACCTGGGAAGCGTGGGTTTAATAAAAGCAAACATGTCCCAATTATCACCCACTAACAGGGTCAGGCGTGTGTCTGCAGGCCACCGGCAGCTTCTAATCTCCTACGGGGTAAATACAGATTTCATATCGGCCTGCTGGACAGACAAAGTAACTATTTAAGCTGGTTGCCAGCTTGTGCCTATCTGTGGATTTATCATAAACTATCTGAGAGGATCTATTCAGAGCCAGTGTAGACAAGGGGTGGAGGGGAAAAAAAAAGAAAAAGTGAGTGACGCTGGCAAAGAGGGGAGGAGTGTGCAGAGTCTGCCTCCAGCCCATGAGATCTCTCTCTTCTTTAACTTAAAACAGGAGTCGGGAGACATAACGCGGCGAGCATTACCTCAGCCTGTCGCTTGATTCAGTACAGATGGGAGAGCAAGCTGAGCAGGACTGTGTGTGTGTGAGCGTCTCTCTTTTGGACGAAGGCTGTGGGATCCTGTGTTCAGACCATCGTGGTGTTTACATAGTTCTCTGCTGCTCCTCTTAGAAAGAAAAAGTGCTTCACCTTTTCTTACCTTGGCGGATTTCACTGCTTCATTTCCTCCCCTGGCCCTGCCATTCCTCTCCATCTCCCACTTTCCTTTTTTTTTTTTTTTTTCCACAGGCTTCAGCTCTCCCCCCAACTCCTGCTGCATTCCTCTCTGTCACATATGAAGAGAATTTGTACTCGTTCTCTCGCTCTCTGTCTCTCCGAGCTATTTTCCTGCGCCAGTTTCTCGTCAGCAGGAGTCATTAAGATCCAAGTGGAAAATCAGACAAAGAATTATATATTTGTTTTGCAAACTGACACGATTTAATGAGCTGCTAATTAAAATAAATCAATAGCACTGCAGCACTCTCTCTGTCTCTTTCTGTCTGTCTCTCTTTCTCTCTCTCTCTCTCTTTCTGAAGCATCATGCTGCAGTCAGAGCAAAGCAATGATTCTGGCTCTGTCTCCAGACATGCTGTGATGGCTGAATCCATTTCAGAGATTCCAGATTGGCGTCTATCAGAGCAGTCAAGCTCCATGTAAAAAAAAGTATTTGAAGCGCTGGAACTTTTCCACTCGTCCATGAGCTCTGGCACTCCAGAGCAGAACTGTAGAAAAGAGAACTGATGCGTCTCTACAACTCTTCCTTTAATGGCACGGATCTAAACGTGACTAGGAGGCAGTGTGGAGCTGCAGCACCTGTGGCACGTTCTCACTTAGATACAAACTCATGCGCATGCAGGGAACACCCCACTAAGGGATGTCACCCCCCAGTATGCTGGACAGTCCAAATCTACCCCTGTGTGGAAGGAGCGGGCCCAGCTGTTAACTGTCTGTCAAACACCTTGTGTGGTGGCGTAGGCCAGGAAGCCCGGGTTGTCGCGCCTTTGATCCTGTGAGCAGCAGCTGCTGGTTCGTACAGCACGACTTTGTTCTTCCAATTCTGCTCTCCCCATTCTGTCCTGCGGCACAAAACCAGCCGAATCTGTTGGAGACGAGTTGATGGGGGTGAGGGGTAGAAAGGAAGGGGCCGAACGTGAAAAAAATATATAAAAAAACTCTCCTTCTTTTTCTTGCTATATCAACAAGCTCTGACAACTGCGCCGAGGTTTTTCTTGGCCCCAACACAGCTCACAGGCATCTCCTTTTGACGCTCCCCCACTCCCTGCTTTAAGATATACGGTAGTTATTGTTCAAATCAGTCTGTGAATGGAATGGGCTGAGGCCAAGGCAGCCCCAGGCGTCAACACACCTGTGTGAACGAGGCCTTCTTCTTGCAGCAACTGAGCGGAGCTAACCAACACTAGCACTACCAGTTTTCAGATCCTTAGAGAGAAGGATATACCTTTTTTTCTTCTCTCTCACTCTCTTGCGCTTTCACTTTCAGGCAGCACCTAATCTTTCCCCCTCGTTAATCCCCTTTCTTCTCTACGCAGACACCTTTGCTCTGGAATGTTTTTTACCAGTGCTATTATTTTTGATTATCACTGCCAGAAAAAGTCTTAGGAGTCCGTCCACATTCTCTTAACTCCCTAACACCACCCCTCACCACCACAATGCCTTCACACAAAAAAAAGAAACCCTGTGATGATGATATATAGGGGTACATAATCCATTCTCTTTCTTTTCCCTGCACTTCATGTACTAGAGAGAAACAGATATATTTTGGGGTATGTTTTCACCTTTTGAAGTGAGTTTCGAAACATCCTGTGTGTGTCGACATAGCTGTGTGTCTGCTTCGCACATATAGAGACTGACAGAGGTGGCCAGTGCTGTAAGGTAGTCTCATTCCTCAAAGAATCTCAACTCACCTTTCTTGCTCAGGTTACTCTCATATGGGAGTAACACACAAAACAATGAGCAGACCAACACGTGCCAAAAGTGCGCACACACACACACACACACACAAACACACCAAAACATGGGTGTTTTGAGGGTAAATGTTGAGGGCAGGTGTTGCCCAGGACCTTGCTGCAAGGGGGCTTCGAGGGTCCAGCAGTCCTGCCCATTCATTCAGTCCAGGCCTAATGCTCTCAATTATCTTCCTCTTATTGACCACAGGCAGGGAGACGTAGCAAGTCTCTATCATTACACCACCTCCTGGAAATGAGAAGGTCATGCATTGGGGTCGGTGGTCCCATTCTATTCAGTGTCCCTGATCACCCCTCACCCCTGTTTTCTTTTAGCCGTGTTTGAGTCTTTTGTGCAACGCAGCAGGGAGGGCAGGTATAATCTCTGTTTCTCTGCACCCTCACCTCACATTTTCTTCATGCTATCAGAAATATGGGCTCCTTTTTTCTCTTTGCTGCTTTCATTCCTCCTACTCTCTTTCTACTCTCCCTCCCGTTCCTGCAAGCCTTTTGGTAATCGAGTAACAGACTCCACGACTCCTCGTATTGTCAGGAACCAAACAGACGGCTTTGTGGATTACCAGGGGAACCTGATAATGACGCCACGGAGGCGTGAGATTTCAAACAAAATTGAGCGTCAATTGACTGCATCATCTTGGCAACACAAGTGCCTGTGCGGCTACAGTCAGACAGGAAATAAGGCCAATCTATTTCCTTTGCCTCATATCAAACGCCTTTCTCACTGAGCTTCTAGTGGGGAATATAATGGGCTGCTGCCACGAGAGAGGGAGGCCTGTATAGAGGGACTTCAAATGTTCTTCTTACATAACACAAATACCGCTGAATTGCACATGAGGGTTTCGAAGAGACAGAGAGAACACAAAGTTGGCAGAAGGCTGCCCCCATTTTCCTTGCTTTCCTTTTCCCCTTTGGCTTTTGAGGGAGTGGTGAATGTAGGGCAGTGAAAATGCAACAACTCAGCAATTAGAAAAAGCCACCTTAAGAATCAGATAGAGAGAGAGAAAGAGTGAAATATGAATGTATGAATGAAGCATGGTTGCTAGCACCCTTGGCATAGAAACAGTAAAACAAATGGTTATGAGGTTCCTAATACTTCTTCCTCTCTTGGGATACTACATAGCCGGTGTGCGTTTGTGCATTTTTAGGTACGTTTATGAGCTCTATATCAGCCCTGTAAATGAGAGACAGTAAGGTCCAGCAGTTAAACATCTTGCTTTTCTGGACCCTCTCTTGAATAATTGATGTGGCACTCGGCTTAGTACACACACGCACACAAGCTAAACCTCCAGGCATGTTTGGGGGTGACAAGCTAAACAACACATCACCAACATAAACAGTCCACTGTGCTGGAAGGATTGACTCCATGACCCCCACGAGTACTAGTCCAGCCCTGAAGCTGTACATATGGGGTGTGTATGTCTTCCGTACACCACAAATGTATCGTAGAGAGGCTTCACTATAGCATCTGTCCATCTAGACCACTTCCTCAAGAACAGCTGTGTTTTTTTTAGCTTATGTTCAATCAAACCAGTTGTAGTAGGATGAGTCTGCAAGGTGAACTCCAAAAAATAATTCTCATTTCCGCTTCTATCTCGCTCTTCCATGGCAGGACCTATGGACCTACAGGATAGATCGTAAGGTGGAGACTAGAAGTGGTGTCGTGAGTGAGAGTTTCCATTCCTCTCCTGAAACACAGTCCTACTCCCACTAATGAAAATCCTGCAGCAAACCATTGAACCAGTCTTTATATCAAGGCCATAAGGAGCACGGAGCATGAGAAATAGGAAGAGAGATAGCTTTTCCCCTCTTTTAATAAGACTGTGCCGGCTGACAAGAGACTATTTAGAAGATAAACAAAAAACTGAAAGCCGGGAACACCTTGTGCTCAGTGCAGATCTTCCAAATTGCTGTTTCTCGCACCAGTGAAACGCTCGACGATTTCTGACCCTTTGCAGGCACCAGCCTTTGGTGTAGGACAGTTGTTCTGTACATGCTCAAATTGAAACATCACCTTTGTGATGGCTTGATAAATATTCATAAGGCCAAGTGTGGGGAATGAGGTGGGCGATGACGCTCTATTGTGTTTCTAAGCGCTGCCGTGCTGAATGGTCGCGATATCGGCCTGCCTGCTTTGATAACTCTGTTGAGTAAAGAGCTAGGGTGCTCGTTTAATTTTTCTCTATTTCAGCATCTCTGCAAAATCGCAAATTACTGCGCTGGTATCCATGCAAATTTGGGATGCGGTCCAATGTGTGAATTGTTTCCCAGGGCTTGGGGACGTCTATGTAGTGTTCTGGCACTCGCTGTGATGGTACCTCATCCGTAACAGCCTTGCTCTTTGGCATGAGGTGCTTACAGAAACAAAAACAGACTATTGATTTATTGTGTCTTCCATGATGGGGTTATTGGCATGCACCTCTACACCACAGGGCACTCGCAATAAAATTCCGGCTCTAAAGAAAGCAGCAAACAGGTTCTAGAAATACATTAGTGCCTTGTTTGCAGATGTGATTATGAGGTTGAGTGAGTGAATAAGCAAGGAAGGAATAAGCATCCAGAGAGTGAAAAAGCGTGTCTGAACAAGGTGAGAATGCCGGATGGCCAGACTGGAGGAGCTTATTTTGGATCAGTCATGTCAGGAACTGCCTCTCATGACCCACACCCCTTCTCACTCCCTTCACACCCCCGGGCTCAGCCGTATGCACCTGTCAAACCCACACTCACCTCCCTGCCACAATTTTATATTGATAAACCCCGTAATTCACTGCTCATACTTCAGTCTGTGGGCCCACACCCTTACTCGGGCACTCTCTTTTTCTTTAACGCCCTTTTTATTCCGTTGCAATGTCAGCAGGAGGAACGCACCACACAACACTACTCTCCCTCAATCCCACCCTTCTTTTTTTTTCTTTCTCTCCCTCTTTCTCTCTCTTACTGCTTTCCTACACTGTAGGCTTTATTTCTCGAATGTGGGCTGTATTTACCCCATGCTTGGCCTGGGAGGAAGAACTGATATACGGCTCTCTATAAATAATGTCAGCTGCGGAAAAAGCCAATTGATCTGTGTGCGACTTTCCCCCTCAGTAGCACTGCCAGAGTACACAGACAGGAAGCTCTGCAGTGACAAGACCCATACATCCCAGCACTACCAGGCTGCTTGCATAGCCAATGAGGACCTTTTGTGGTGTAACTGAAGGTTCATTGATTAATGTGCTTCCATGTTTAACCTAACGACAATGTGAATCAAACTATGGTTACACGCTTAAACTTTACTCTCTTGTTCGGAAAGCATTTAAAATCTTCTGCCCCTTATTTTCAATGAAGCAAGCAGATATCTATTATCTCGGAGGAACAAAAGTGGGGCTGACGTTAGCGGCACAAATCAAGGCCAATATCGCATCCCTTACAGCTGTACAGTGAGGAGAACCATGGAGAAACCATTCCATCCAATGAGCACTAAAGTGAAATGGAACCTCATAAACAGAGCCTTGACTGTATAGACTTTACATTTTATCTTTAAGCACTTTCCCTTTTATGGGCCTTTGCTCCCTCTAATCCAGAAAGCGAGAGAGAGAGAGAGAGAGAGAGAGAGAGAGAGAGAATGTAAGTAAGAACAAGACCGGCAGAGATAAAGGGAAAAAAAATAAGTGAAAGAAACGAACAGAGAGGAAAGAGGAGAGGAGAGGCCACAAATCTTGCTGCTATTCCAGTACGTGACATCTCTGCTCGTTTGCGGCTGCTCATTAACAAACAATACTGCTGTGAAATTGGTTTAATGACAACGTAATAAAATTGCTATTCTGCTCACAGATGGCCTGAGGCGCATGGAGACTCAGCGAGGCTCACTCAGGGTGCCAACGCGCATTAAGCTGCTTATTCATGAAAACTGCAATCCTCTGCTCCTAGACTCTCTCTTGCTCTCATACACACACACACACTCTCTCTCTCTCCTTTACACTACATACCTGCGAATCAAATAAATTAACCCACTTATTTGCCCTTGTATTCTCCTTCTCTTTCCTTTTCTCCCTCCTGGCCTCCTGCCCTTTCCAGTGCTTTTTCCCCTCAAACAGGAATTACTATAAAAAATAATTTAAAAAAACGGCTGCTCACCCCCACACACGTCTGAAATGTACAACTCTTGTTATCAACCAGCTCACCATTAAAAGCGAGCCATCAAGGAACAGAAACTAACCAAATTCTGTAGCACACATACCGCGCTCTTTATCCACGTCAACAGCTTTCTCCAATTCACACACATTCTCTTCACTATTTTGTTCCAAATTGATTCTCCAAATAGTTAGATTATCCTTTTACTATGTAGTTCAATCCAATTAAAATTAAAATTAGAAGCAAACGGTGTTAAGAACAGGCACTGGCAATATTAGCCAGCGAATGCTGAGCTGGTGGTCAGAGTTGAGTGGCAGCACTCGCAGGAAGTTGTATAAAGACCTTGCCAAGCTACCACCCACCCATTTTAACAGGTGGGCCTGTCCTGTTAACGACACTCAACTGCTCAGCACCTATCATTGGCACTGCTGCATGCATGCTAATACATATATTTACACTCATATAAATGTGTTCTCACAGTGTGGGAAACATGTAGACATGGATACAGAGTATATTTGATAGGGTAGGGCTGTATTCATGCCAAAATGTGAGATATGTAAGTGCTGGAGACTCACTGCACAATGAAATCGGATTATCACTGTGGCACTATGGGGGATATCCAGATCAAATGATCTTAGAGAGGAGAGAGTGTGTGTGGGGTGGTGGTGGTGGTGGTGGGGTGGTGAGGCACTTGGGATCTGACAACAGAGTCAATTCTGCTAATTAACTGCCAATTAGCGGGTCCTAAATGAGGGGGATGATGATGATGTGGCTGCTCTGCCAGCCAGCCACAGCCTCTCCCTAGCCAGGCCTCTACTCATCTTTTCTCATCCACTTCATTCTGCAGCTGTATATTTAGAAAGACCATGGTGCATCATGGCTTCTGCTGGGTCTCCCAGGTGGCATCCTGAAAAAGGCCTGACATTTCCATGTGGGTCAATGTTAAACAGATAACCAGCAACTTCAGTCAACTGTCCTGTCAAGATAGTGCATGTATATATTTCCGATATACAGTACATATGTGCGTGCAAAAGAGAGAGCCAGAAGAAAGAAAAGCGGGTGTGCCTCAAAAATTTAAAAGCCTTTGCTTTCAAAAAAAAAAAAAAAAAAAAGAAATCCCATTCTCTTGATCAGGAGTTAAAAAGCAATGTAAGCCTGCCAATTTGTTTTTTTTTTTTTTTGTTTTTTTACATTAGATTTGGAAAATGTTAGTTATTATTTTGCATTTCATAACAGCTGGGTGTGCCAAGTAAGCTGGCCATAAAAAAATCATAAAAATATTATAAAGCAGCTCTGTTTCTGCATGTCTCATGAGTGTTTAAGGGGAACAGGAGTTACGAAGCCATTAACAAAGCTGACAGTGCAGGGAACACTTGTGCTGGTCCAGACTGGCACAGGCTTGAGGGGTGAGAGAGGCCTTGGAGGGCAGTTCAGCTCTAACTTGGCAATGTTGGCAGTTTCAATTTGTGCATGCTAGTGCAAGATGAAAATCAGCTCAGACACTGCATTAAGACAGGCGTTTGGATGTAGTATCTGGGCATTTGAGCATGCTGGGGTAAAATTTGGCTTCTTCAGCCTTAGCAGGCTCATCTATTTCACACTCTCATTTCCATATCCATGTCTGCTTGTTCCTCCAGAAATAATCGAGGCATAGGGGGAAGAGTAAGTAAAAATAGAAAGTGGCACAGTGCCCTCTTTATTGTTATTGGTGATCCACAGCCGTAGCAGCAGTGATGACTCTGGTGGCAGGGAAATGGTCCAGCACTTGCACACTAGGCGACAACCCAACGAGGGCTGATTTCCTTCCTTTTTTTAGTATCCCTCTCTCTGTGTTTGTCTGTCATCGGACTCATCTTTCAGACTGTGGAACAGCGGTGTGCCAGGCGGGCTATGCTGGGGAAAAGGAGGGGGTAACTAATGCTTGGTCGGTGTGTTTAGGGAGTAAAGCAGAGGCATGTCGTGCTGAGCCTGATGCTGAGACATGAAAGGATGCGGTCAGGCCCCATTTAGCCCAGACTGATAGAATAACACACAGGCTTTGAGAATGACAACTGCAGCTGGAGCATCCCATTTTACTCTCTCTCTCTCTCTCTCTCTCTCTCGCAGTTGTTCCCTTTCTGGCTTCCCTTTACCTCAGGATAGAACAGCAAGCTATCATGTGCAAATGCAAACAAGCCACACTTTGGTTATGCTTGTCTGACTTTAAAACCCCGCAAAAAGTAAATAAGAATAGGTGGTTTAAAGGCTGACTAATAGCCACCTCAGTGCAGCCTTTATCTCTGAGGATGCTGTGTCATTTCAGCAATCAAACCAAGTTATTGTTTGAGAAGCTATTAATGCCCCACCTTTACACACAAACATCTGCAGGCACATTGTACTTTAACCTGCACCGTGGGAGTGTCTTACAGTAGGTATTACTCTTGTGATCTCTCTCTCTTTCTAATGCCGGTGAGTTCAGGCATTGGAAGCAATAAGACGTTGTAAAATGATTAGGAAGAGTAAAAGGTCTACGTAACAGATACACACATCAGCACACAGCTGGAATTGGCCTAAGGGCAGCATAGGTGAGAGCAAGTACATGCACAGGTAAGGGAGGATTTGCTGGCAAAGCAGGACGCAGGATGGAGAGAGAAAGAGAGAGAGAGATATGCGCCGTCTACTGACGTTCACACAGTGCACCCTTGTGCCATCCTCCAGGGCCAATTGTGCCTTAGGACAAAGCGGTGATTCAGCACATCCTCCCCTAAGGGACAACTGGAAACTGAAGACGTTGCCCTAACCCCAACCCCTCCCCACCTTCTTTCTTGCCCTCTCCCTGTCTCTCTCTTTCTCTCTGTCTTTACTGCTATCTCTTTGTGCTGCCGGCTAGATCCACGCCAGTGCCCGATATCAAAGCAAGGCCATACACAATGCCTGTTTAGAGCAGGAATTCAGAGGCTTTTTGGCCTATCAACAGGAATTTCATATGGCAGAGGTCTGTCATATCCTGATCTCTACACTACCTCCAGCAGAACAAGAAGACACCAGGGTGGAGGAGGAGGAGGAGGGGGTTGTCTGAACAAAGGCATGTTTAACTCAATGTCTCTACCTGACTGGTGGAAGAAAAAAAAATAGTATCCTGTCTGTGGCTCATCTTTCGCAGCCTCAGAAACATGTTGCTGTTAGCGTACACTGTGAGCCTGGAAGATCCATTTCATATGGGTAAGAGTTCTGGGGAAGGAACAGACTGTTTCATGTTGGTCTTATCACTCTCTTATCCTCTCTCTCTCTCTCTCTCTCTCTCTCCTCCCAAAATGAGGATGCTTCCATCTTACATGGAAATCCTACAGCCTCTTCTTAAGCAGTACCAACGTGCTGTGTTTTAGAGATTTCAGGGCCTAAAATGCACAAGGTACTTGCATTCTGTCTGTCTGTCTGTCTGTCTCTCTTTTCTGTCTGTCTATTTTCAGCCCCTCTCAGTTTAGCAGCCTATTTCTGCATTAATCACCATGACACAGGCAAGGCAACTCAATTTTCTGCTCCTATAGCTAAGGTGCATGGCGCACTGAAACGGCAGCAAGAGGCATGAAACAGCCAAGCGGGGGCTAATCTTTAGTTACTAGTGTAATTGAAATGCTATCCACACTGTAGGGTGCATTAAAGGCAGATAACGGCAGTTCCTGTGGTCAATTTAAGTAGCTTGACTTCCCCCAGGAAAAAAAAAATTGGCTGCCAGATAAGGCAGACAAACCAGGCTAATTCTCCAGGCATGTCCCTCATTGTGATCTAGGAAAAATGAAGTTAAAAAAAAAAGAATCACAGAACCCAAAAAATAAAAAAATAAAAAAATCAATTGACCCTCGGGTGGCTGGTGAGCCTGCAAGGCAGATAAACCTAAAAGCTTGGTTAATGTCAGCCTGTCTGTATAGAACAGATAGAGCACTCTGTAAATGAACCAGCTTTGATAAATATATTAAGAAATGCGGCAAATAAAAGGCAGGGACTTCTCATTTGTAAATAGAAAACCCCGTACATGGAATTAGAATGATAAAATGGTGGTTCCGTGTAATTAAGTTTGTGTAAAAACCCGAAATCCGTGCAAATACCTTTCCCGGAATCGTGAAAAGGAGCTGTCAGTCCGATTAATCTGAACATCGCCGACAGAATGTAGTGAACAAAATGTAGCTGCAGATAAAACCGGGCATAGCATTTTGATAAGTAATTCCTGTATCATTTCTTTGCTTCTGTGATCATTTTATTTAATCCACCACCCCCAGTTATGTGCTAAGCCATGTACAAAGGCAGTGCTGGCCAAGCCACCGGAGCCTTAATCCACCATATAGCATGTGTAAAATGGAAAAGGGTTTTAGGGTGGAGGGGGGGGGGTGTTGGGGGGGGGGCAGGCGACGTTGTCGGCACCGCGAGCAATAGAGGAAGCAGGATCACGGTCGGGAGCACGGGCGGAGGCGTAAGATCTCGCTTTTTTGGCTTAAACATATCAAAGTGAATAAATATATATCAAACACAGAGTGGTGACTCGGTGCTAAATGCTGTACTGACTGATAGCTTGCTTGCTAGCCATGGAGGCTCAGGAGGTTGAAAAGGATGAGGGGGAAAAAAAGGGAAGGAGTGTAAATAAAATGCTTTTCAGAGTTTATGAGCATTATAATAGATTTGGCTGGCAGGCAGGTGCATGTGAAGGCTTTTTAAAAATGAAAGCTAGCTGGTGACAGAGATAGCAAGCGACATTGAGACTTGACTTACCAGTTGTTTACTTGTAAGATGGTTAGGCCTGTGTCTTGAGCTAGCTGCTTTTTCTGTTCTTCTGATGGGTACGGGTGCTGGGGAGAGAGAGACAGGGGGGAAATGAGAATTTAGTTTTTCTTTTTTTTTTCTTTTTTTTCTTTTTTAAAGACTCGTGGCTTAGACAGGAATGTGTACCTTATTGTTGTGTCACCCACATCACTTTTAGTGTTAATGTGTTTAACATATGTTCATGCCAAGTGAGTTGTGTAACACAAAGTCTTTACTTTGGTTACACTAACAGAATAGTGTGCATGTTTAGTCATGACCTCCACCCTACTCAAATGCTATGCTCATGTGTACACACACACACACACACACACACATGCACTTATGCCAGTTAGGGGCAGTAAAACAAGTTTGTCAGTAGCAACAATGCAGCTCCATCTACACCCCACCACACACACACACACCACCCCCCCCACAGGAGATAACCACAAATCCACACACCGCGCACTTCCACTTTTTACAGCAACAGATTGTTTGTAACATGCTGATCATTCCACTTGGCACTTCCTCTGAACTCCGCTGAACTCCCCTGCTGAATGAAGCCCAGGCCTGAGTGAATAAGGACAGAATAAATCTTCCGTTCCTAGACTGCTACGACGGGGAAAACATATGAGGCTAATTTCTCTCATCCCTGGTGTCTTTTCATCCACCGCTCCTGAAGGCTGGCCAAATCAGTAGAGCAAGACGTTTCTCTGAAAGATCTCCCGTTGCTGCAAGTTCTACCTGAAAATGTAATTCCCCAGCCACGGATGCAATGACACAATTTGTGTCAGCTTCAATATGCCAAATACAAGACAACAGAAATGACAGGCCGGGATTTTTTTTTTCTTTTTTTTTCCTTCTCTCGCTTGTCTGTGCTGTGAAGCATGACAAAACAACCCAGATCTGTAGTGACAGATGTCTTTAAGAGCCAGATTAGGGCTCAAAGCTCACAACAGAACAAACATCATACCTCACTTTTATATTCAACACCAGAACACAAGCACTTGCACAAGCACAGCGCTCACGTACGCACGTTCGCTGAGGAACATTTTGCATTTAGTAACACGAGGGTGTGTGCAATATTGTTTGCTGTTGTTGTTGTTGTAATCCTTTTGAGAAATTCTGTGGAATATTTGATTATTGATTAATACAGAAAGCTCATAATTGGTAAGAGAAATAAAACAACCTGAAATTTAACTGATTTAACTGATCATGTAAGAATTCTTATGAAAGAATGTTTAATAAGCTTTCTGCATGTGTATAAGCTAGCTTTTAATATTCTAAAATTGTTAACAAAGAAATATGATAACGCTTGCATAAAAATGCATTTTGTGATTGCTAGGTGATGACATCTCTTTGGCGAAAGGAGCTTAATTTTTTTTTCCCCTTCCTGCACAGACACATGTGTGATTGTGTATGAGAGGTTTTGTGGTGTGTGCATGTGTGTGTGTGTGTGTGTATGTGTGTGTGTGTGTGTTTTCCTTTCCCCTTTCATCAGTGAACAACAATGCATAACTAGAGCTGACTGTCTGGACGCTCTGCTTTAGCCTCCTCGTATTAACTGGGTTGAGCCATGATACGGCGCAGAGGCAGTAATGATACTGCACGGGGTGAGAAAGGCAGAGAGAGAGAGAGAGTGTGTGTGTGTGACAGAGAGAGGACAACAGCAGATTGGATGTGGTCCTCAGTCATTTACATTGTATTAAGGCTTCCTGGGCCGCTTGGGCCCGGCACGGGTCATCAATCGGCCCGTGGCAGGCTGTAGCACAGCACAGCCTGGTGATAAATGCATGCTTCTCTGCTTGCAACAAAATGAATTGTTTGAACAAACAAGAAAGATGTCTCATCAAGGAGAGTGGAGATATTAAAACCCCAAGTGGACAAAAAAAAAAAAAAAAAGGAGAATGAAAAAAAAAATCCTGAGTAAGGAGATTTTCTGTGACCACAGAGACATGACACTGAAAAAAATCCTGTTTCATTCAGCGTGACTTCATAGGCTTCTTTCTGCACGGTCCACTGAATGCAGGCTTGCATCTTCCACCCTTCTGCAAATAACTCCTACTCCTCACCTGTCTCACTCTTTCTGTCCACGCCTGCTTTGTCACAACCGGTTGAACACACACCCCCTTTGAACGCACACCCCCTTCAAATTGCACAAGTACTAAATATGTTAAGCGTTAAGGGATAACATGCATTGTTTGTAAAAAGACAGAGGTTAAAAAAATATATATATATTTTTTTTAGCCTTCTCCCTCAGTGCTCCTGAAGAACATGCGTACTTAATGGCTGAAATGCAAACTTGCTACAGAAGATCAGAGAAATGATTGAAAATCTCCTTGCTCGCTTCAAATCCAATCAATAGAGCGAATTACAAACTCCCAGTCCAATATCCTGAGAAACTGATTGACCACAAAATGTGAAGAAGTGCAGTCTATAAATAATTAGGCAGAGAAATGAGCAGGTTATTTTATTGCAGAGGCCAGCGCTCGCCTTCGATCGAAACAACTCTGTTAATTATGCTGCGGCCTGTTAATGGCACTGGCGCTTTGCTTTCCCCAGCAACACTCTGTCTGTCTCTGTCTCTCTCTCTCTCTCACACTCTCTCTCTCTGATACACACACATCCTCATTCACACTCACTCATTCTGTAAGTGCCTCATGGGATACACCATTGGATCATGCAGCCCACTGCAAGTACATGTTGGGTTTTTTATTTCCCAGAGTGCATATAGTGTGTGCGCGCGTGTGTGCGCGTACGCTCTTGTTCATGCGGGTGTGAGCGCTTGCAGTCTATCGGTTAAATTACAGAGTGCTGCGGTTGAACGTAATGGTCGCTGTAGCATCAGCCCCCCAACATCACCGCCGACAACATCCATGTACCCGCACTAATACAGTGCAATCCCCTCAAGACACACACACATACACACACCACTCCCAGAGCAGTTGGCTGACCATGCTGATGGATGACTTCATCAGCAGAGGAGCAGGCTGCAGGTCAGGAGGAAAAGGAATCCTGTCGTTTTCTTCATGCTAATGAAGCTCTGCAAATCACGTTTTTTTTTTTTTCACTTTTACACACAAGACCCCATAGCCTTCCCGAGACTGTACACAATTTATATATATCACCCCACCATCCCCCATTAAATAAAGCTTAATTGGCCACCAGAAATACCATACCTGGGTTATAAGGCAAATATTATTTCCGCTTATTAATTAACAACAACAACGACAATAATAATAATAATAATAATAATAATAATAATAATAATAATAATAATAATAGTTATGGCATATGCATAACAAGCATATAAGCCAATTTTATCAATGCTTACAATTAATTATTTATTAATAATTATTAATTAACAAGCAATAATTAATAAGTAATACCTTATGCATAAACAATTATATGACTATTCTTGTTGTTTATTTACATCATAACTTACATGCATTTTTTATTAAAAATTTTTTTAATCAGGTATTGCTAAATTTGAATAAAAACTGTAGATTCTTGCCTTTACGTCTCAGCTGAAAGCGCAACCCAAAGCTGTATGAGCTGACGCTTAGGTGTGACATTTTATTTACATAAAAAACTGTAAAAGGGAGCATTGTTAAAACTGAAAGGAGACATTTTAGCAATTTGTTCTGTCTTCAGTGTATGTGTGTGTGCGTTGTGCAAGTTAATGAGAGGTTAGTGTTTTGTGTTTGTTTTATTTTCGTTGGGAGTAAGCTGCTTCCTGACAACAGGGTGAAAACGGGCAAGAATGCAACAAGACTCAATGAGTCAGACTGCCAACTGAACTGCCACACCCAGCCCCTGGAAACACACACACACACACACACACACACATACTGTTTTATGATACAGTAGAAGCTATCACATACATGCCCTCCAAAGCCAAATTGTGTGTCCCAGGAGCAATATCATTGTCCATCAGTGTCTTCAAACACAAACTCACATCTCTGGGATTCTGCATTGTGATGGACCGCAGGACCACAGCTTCATGAGGACCTACTGCTTGTTTCTTTGGACATAAAACAGTTATCTAAGGGATGCTTCGTCTGTCACTTTCTTCCTTTCCCTTCCTCTGTCCATTGCCGTACCCCTTCAAAAATCACTGTCTCCACTCCTATGCACTGCACTGCTGGCTTTGTGCCAGTCCCCTGTTTTGCTCTACATTGTTAATTTATGTTCGCTAAAGAGGTGCAAGGTTCTTCAACAACTTTGGCTATCAGTTCGCTTGCCAAACAAACTGTTGCCTTACAAAAAAAAAAACAAACCGAGAGAGAGAGTGAAATGCATGGCATGATGGGGAGGGGTAATAAGGAGGGGTGAGTCAGCCCCTGAGGATGTCCTAGAACAGGGCTGCTGAGGGCAAACATGCATTAGGGCTAAAAAGCAATCACTCCCACACTCTTTCCCAAGGCTATCTGAGGGCAACATACACGCACAGTGCTCAGTGCCAAGAAACACCCGGCGGACAGTTAGCAGAATGTTTAGTCTTTAACTTTGGTTCATAGTAGGGGCTGCCCTCAAATCCAAAGTTATTAAGTGAACTGGGCTTCCTCCACTTTGATATTGATTTTCCACTAAAGAACCTGAAAATTAACAAGCTGTATTACTAAGTGCGTGCACAAATCACCCCAGTCGAAAAAAATATGCATCTCATATACTCTATAGCCTCTATGCAGCCTAATCTACACTCACAAGACAGTGTGTGTGTGTGTGTGTGTGTGTGTGTGTGTGTGTGTGTGTGTGTGTGTGTGTGTGTGTGTTTGTGAGGAGGGTGGGGTCCAACGGTAATAGTAGGGATGAGGGAGGACCGTATGACTTGGGGACAAAAGCCCCTCTTTGTTTCTTTTGCTGCCAACTTGCGCCATGGCCTGCAGCCATAGTGATGAGGCTGTTTAATCATCAGATCAAGTTCGTGGCTTCCCTTTCCACCATGGCCGGCCAGTCCTTTCAAGGGGAGCAACCTGATCTGCATGTCCTTGCAGGGGGAGAGAGGAATAAGGAGCAAGAAGAGAGGTTGACTCTGCCTCTCATCCATTCAGACACTGGATTTGACCCATTCAACCTAATTCAGTCGTCTCTCCTAGACTCATTCTACCCACTAGGAGTTTAACCTAGTTTATTAGAGCTAGGTGTTTCTCTTTGTTGAGTTAACTGGTTAATCATGCTTCCTTACACTCCACACACATCAGGCCAAGCCTCAGTGTCAGAAGCTCCTGACAATGGATTTCATTCGATATTTATTCATATATTATCCTTTTGAAGGAGGGATTCACTACTGTTTATGGGAGCAGTAATGGGATAACAGCTGAGGGCTGTCCATTGTTGAACAGTGTGGTCAAACCCAGGCCAGGGGTGTAAAAGTGAAAGGCCTACAGCTTGGTCAGGAGGTTTGACAAAGCTTAGCCACTTGTCACTATTGCCTGTCATAAAGTGATGTGACTATTCATGCTTGAAGCCAAATTGGGTCAGTCTAGTGCATAAACATCAACACCAATTTAATGGCCTGAGAACACAACTGTAAAGCAGCAAATGGAATGGACAGACCCTAGCAGAAGACATGGGGCCTGCTACGAACTTGCTAACACAAATTAAGTATGCATATATATACACTATATGCCTTATTTAACACCCCTTGCTTTCTGAAAACTGTAATTCTTTCACTCTCATTCATAACACAGTCTTGTAATGTAATTTTGTCAAGGTGTCCCTATGGACCTTTCTCCCAAATATCTCTACAATGTTTGTGTATTCCTCATTATGTAGACATTTGGTCACTATAAAGAGCTCAAGACATACCCTGCCCCCACTAAACACCCCCTCCCTTGAGCAATGTCCCCTGTTCTGTTTTACCAGACTCTGTAATGACTTTATCGGTCTGGATGGCACCAATAAGCAACAGACTCTGGATTCCTCATGGCACAGGCATTAGACCATTAGGCATCTAACTACCCCCAACTACTGCTTCAGCACAATCCCGATCTCCCCAGTTCCAAGATCCCCAAGGCTCTGAGTCTTTTCTTTCATTCTTTCTTATACATTGATTGCACTAGCGCAAGTAAAGGGGGTTATTGTTCACTCGTGAATACTGAAAAGAACTGGATTCTCCTATATAGCATAACTCAGTGGTCGAAAAAAACAACACTAATCACCCTAATCACAGAACCTAGAGTCCTTCAGTCAGCCATCCCCATGTCTCAGAGGGTCTCCGGAGTGTGCAGCTGATCTCAAGCTTTACTTCCTATTGTGGTGCTGCTTTGCTTTGAGATTGAGACCAGAATGGGACAAGAGTCTGATCTAAGAATAAAGTAGAGGCTTATCTATAGAAAGAAAAATGCTGTGTGTTTAGAACCCAAAGCTCACTGCTAGAAGTGGCACTTGCAGGTTTCTCTTTTTTTTTTAAGTACAAAGCTAATGTGACTGAGTATTTACTTAGACAACAGATCTCTTTTTTTTCTGAGGAAGAGATTTGTTTAGGGAGATTAACCTAAAATGGCTAAACTTAGCAAATTTCCGCTGTAACACCAGCAGGACAAACAAAAACCTTTAAGGCTAGAGCATAATGTCAAAAGAACAAGAGCAAATCTGTGATGTCAAACTCGGTTTAAGGTCAAAACTCTCCGAAGAATAAGCCCAACATTTAGCCATTAGCTGGGAATGTGGGGCAGGCTGCAAACAGCTGCAGGGGCCACTTCCTGTAGGTTAATGATGCTAAAAGTGTAGAAGTCAAGCATGGCGTCCATTTAGCTGGCTCTGAGAGAGGACTAAACAACATCTCAGCAGAGAGGCCAAACCCTCTACTCGCACATACACACATTCATTCTTGTAAAAGTGCAGACACTTGAGCCAGCAGAAACAGAAAAGAATAACTGCACATAGCTAAAGGCCAGTCCATTAGCATTTTTTTGCCGGAATGCTCCTTGATGACAGATGGAGCTGAGCCAAACCTCAATCCTTCAGCGGTACCTGCACAATATTGCGTTCAGGAATGCTACATGGACCTTTAAAAACTTCTCATCTTCTCTGTTAGCTTTACAGGAGAACAATTCTGCAATTTGAGGGCATCCAGGCAGTGTATTTGCTGTTAATTGAAGTGCCTGGGAGGCTTCGACAATCTCCATGTTTCAGAGTTGAGATGGAAGCGGAGTTTAAATGGCTCTTAGAGGCACAGGGCAGATAGAGGACTGCAGGGATTTAAGCACTGCCATGTCAGCCAACTTTAAGAGCATTCCAGTAGCCCCTTTAGCCTGTAGTGCTCTTCTGCTCAATCCTGCCCCTAGGCCTGCTGACCCTTGACCTGGTCGGTCGGCTTGGCTATAGACTCCTCGTTTGTTACTGGTTTTATCCACTGACAAAGCAGGCAGGAAGCTGGCAACTGCCCAACAGCCCCATGGGAGGATGACCATCAGCTTGCTCAGCTTACCACTTATTAGAGGAAGGGAGGGGAGGGGGATGGGACTGTTGCGGGGGCTGAATCAGAAACGTGGCTGACCTTTTTTTTCCTTGCCGACAGTTTTTCTAACTAATGAAACGTGAAAAATCCCTGGAAGCCACAAACGTTCCTGTCTCCCGCTAACCCGATCAGCAACGCGTGTTAGCGCCTATCAGGCAGTGGTCCAGGGTCCTGATAGAGAGTCTGACTATTGTGTGTAACAAAGCACACAGAAATATTCTAAATATCTTTCATATATATTCAAGCTTCACTTTTTCAAATTCTTAATTTACATCATAATTTACTGGCCGCTAATGAAGTTATTAAAAAAACATGTCAGCCTTAAATCTGGTAAATTTACCCAAAATATCAGGCTCTTTCTTCCTCTCCCTAGAATATACCTCATACTGAGGCATCAAAGGGTGCTCAAGTAATCCAAACATAGCCTCTACTCACAAAGCTCACGTGCTGTCTTAGAAGGAAAGATAAAGGGAGATTTGCAGATCCACTAAGAGCTTTTTGGACTGACCCAAGCCACAGAGAGGAGACCCTGAGCTCAAGCTCAGTGCTTTCTCTGCAGCAGAGAGTCTAGGCCTGAGAGTGCAGAGGTCTTCAGGACTATAGCAGGTTAGGAATACAGGGGAAGGCTGTTAACCTTTAGGGCTAAAATGCACTCTGATGGTTCCCCAGCTCAGAAACCGTTGACAAGCATCTGTGTTCTTTTCAACAACTTATTGAGCTACCCCCACCACCAGCACTGCCCCTTCCCTCTTCAGGAATGTAACACAACCTCTAACTCGTAACCCAAGGCCTTCCACTACTGCATCACACTGATGTGAGGTGTAAGACAGCTGTTGTTGAATTTTTTAATGCACTTACATTTCACACTCCGTCACCCAGCCATTGCCTTCACTAATGCTTCATGATGCAATCAGGCGAGGGAAAGTACAGTAGACTTTGATCAGTAGTAATCAGAGTCCATACTACTATAATGGAGTATGAAAGTGCTTCAGTAATGCTTGCACTATTGATAGTGCCGTTCTATTGTAAAGGAATGAAGGCTTACTTTCTTTTTGTGAAAAAAATCACCCAAGTAATTATCCAATGCCAGAGCTTTGAGCGAGGCCAGGGAAGAAAAAGTAAAAAAAAAACGTTTCCTATTAGGTTTACAACAACACACTTCATATTTACCTACAATTTTTAGACTGTCCCAATGGTCAGGACCTGGAGGCCCATTCAATCTGCTGATTGACATTAATGTCTCAGGAAGTCATTTTTCTGAGTGAACCCTGCTGCCTTAAACCAGGGCAACTATGGAAGGGACTTTAAATATTTCTGACCAGTTTGGGGCCTGGGGTGGAGGTGGTTAGCATGGCTGTAGAACATAGAGGACAATAGATCCAGTCACCCATTGGGCAAACCAACGAGGAAGGCTGTGCCAAGAAAGCCAGAATGGAGCGTATTTGGCTGTTGTGGTTAAAAACATACGGCAGACATCTTGAAGCAGCTTTGCTGATCGCTCTAATTCTGGGGCTTTGAGATGGCTCTCCACAATTCCATTACTGTCAGTGGTTACCACATCTATTATAGCAATTACAAGCAGGTTTCAACACTAGGAATGCTACGAGGAAGAATTGTTAACATCTGCAAAGCTTGTTCCATGTGTCAGAGGTTGTCTTTGCTTAAACACATATCTTTTCCACTCACAGCACGTTCCTTCAATGTCACTCCCCGCATTTATTTACTTAATTCCACTCAAACTGTGCCTTAAAGAGATCCCTCTCGGTTTGAGTCCAAATAACTTAAAATGATGCGTGAAGGCCTGCCTTCCTTTTTCTCCATAGGCTTCATTACTTTTTAATATCTGTGCAGGAAGAGGGAAAATGGCGTGGAGATAATCAATGGTATAGAAGCAGTAGGCCATTAATCTCCCAATGGATTCCATTCTAATACACACACTTGCATGGGCAAACATGGGCTCCGTTGAATGCACATGTCTGCCTGGATGGGTGACTTAATGAAACAGCAAACTCTTGCCTCCTCAGAGGAGTTTCCTCTCTGTGAAAAAATGAGTTATCCAGCATTTTCAGTGCATCAGAGGCAAAGGAAGAGATGGAAACAACACATTGAATTCAGAGGAGACTCAAGTATGCCCCATGCGAGCGAGCAGCACAATGTGAGCAGCAGGCCGGAAACAGTGGGAGAACTGGAGCAAGTCCCCGTGGAGATTTTATCAAGGATCCCTAATGTGAACAAGAGTTCAGCTGATCTGGGAGTAGGACACAAAGACAGGGCAGGGAAGGAAAGGTGACCTGCAGTAATGAAGCAAGGCTGAAGGACAGATAGATAGCCAGGGAAAGACAGAGATAGGGATATGGGGAGGGCAGAGAACGAGGGGAAAGGGAAAATGGGGTAGAGATAGAGCAAGAGAGGGAAAGATGATATGAGAGACAGGATATGAAAAGGGTAGAGAGACAGCCAATGAAACAGAGGCAGGGAAAAAAAAAATGAAATGCCCACCACCTGGGTCTGTTGTGGAGTAGGTGAGGTGTGTTTTTACACAGAGATTTGTACATAGTGACCTTCACTCAGGGTGTGTGTAACTGGAGCTACCTGCTGGTTCTCTGTGACTTCATCTCAATGTGCTAAACAGGCACCTGAAGACAGGATTAACCGTTTTGACCCATTCACAAAAGTAACAGAGATGCACACGGGTGGATTTAAACCTCATAGCAAATTTTTTACACAATGAAACCAGAATAAGGTTCAGGCACAGTGGAGGTGAGAAACTATGATGAATGTCTGTGAGATAGGAGGCAAAGAGAGAAAAAGAGCAGTGGGAGACATTTTCGGGAGATCTAGAGAAGCTGGTGGGCGGCCTGGCAACCACCAACACAGGAACAACAAGCTGATGATTGTAGGAATAAGCAGGGTGAAGTTTGATATATTTTTCATGGGGGGGGGGGGGGTGTAGCTTGGGGAGCGACAGACACAATGCAGCATGCCTAAGAGGATTGCAGGCAGGGATAGAACACGCTGTAGCCCTGAGGTGGCAGAGATTTTGTGCCTGTGTGGAAATCACTGCTGTCACTATGTGTATGATTCACCCCTGCCAGTGCACTCTGCTGTGACGAATGAGCTGCACTTCATTTGCTGGTGATTATGCGGGTTGCTGGCCCTCTAAACCCCTTTGAACTTGTAATTGCTGCTGGTTTTAAATAATGAACATTAAAGGGGATTCGTAAAAGTGTGGATAATTATAGGTTTCCCCCCTTTTTCTTGTGCTTCTTGGAAGAAGAGGAGGAAGAGGAGGAGAAGCAGGGAGGTGGTTCTGGCTGCAGAAGCGTGCCACATCGTGCCAGGTTGTTTATTTTTTTATTTTTTAAATCTAAATCAGTGTAGCAGCTCAGTTTGTGAGCTTTAGAGCAAGCTTTTGTGTGTGGACCTTGGAAGCCCTGGGGATACAGGGACTAGTACACAATGATCAATATTCACACAATATTCACATCTGGATATATATACCTGCTCTAGTTAGATTTGCATTTACTCTTTTTTTGGTGCCATGTTCCTTGTATCCTACATGCCATTCCTTTTGACAATGGCCAGTGTGTGGTATGTGCTGCTCTGTGTAGCTATGCATGCTTCCACGAATTACAACTACCAGGGAAGTGCTGGTATGCATTTGCGCATAGCGGTACTTGAGAGGACCAGGGCCAAAACACCACATGGTTTCTCAGCCATTCGAGCAGGGCAGTGCCATGTGGTGTAGGGGGTGTGGACACATCTTGGGCGGCAGCTTCGAAAATTATGGGTGGGGAAAAAGTAGAGGTGTATTTATTGTATTGTATTGTGTTGCATTTATTTATTTATTTATTTATTTATTTATTTATTTATTTATTTATTTATTTATTTATTTCGCATTGGCTAATGCACATTAGCATAGGAGCATGCACATTAACATACAAGTTCACTTTTTTCCCCATCTACTAGTATAAACAGTGATTCCACACAATAAGGATACATTTTTATATATATTATCTGTTTTCTTTAAATCTATTGGTACAATTTCTATCAATCAAATGTATTTTTCTCCTATGACAGTTTATAACATGATAATAACTTCTTACCATGACTGAAAAACAATTTATTTAAATGATCTATGGGCTAAGCTATCACTGTGCCAAACATTGTGCCCTTACATTCTCACCTTGAATCAGCAAAAGTCAAAACAACAGCAGCAAAGAAAAAGCGTTAAAATCTCGCAACAGCAGTTTTTATTTTTATTAATTTTTTTTTTTGTAGGGGGTCTCATGGCAAACCAAACGGACAAACTGAGACCGTTTTTGATTACAATTCCACTCCCCTTTCTAAACCCCCCCCTACCCCCCCCCCCCCTTTGCCTGCTTTTTGCTACTTCCATGTTTGTGCTGTTTCTTTTCCCCATGCATTTCCCTTCTCCTGGTGTGAGCTGAATATCAAAGGGGCTGCACAGAGGCCTGCAGCACATAAAGCCATCTCCCAGGACCCTTCTCAGATCCAGAGCCACCATGCTGATTAATGCCACAGCCTGCCCCTGACCAGCCAGGGTCCGGCCCTTCTAACACCTCTGGCACTGACTGGTGGAAAGGACTAGGGACTAGGGGAGAGGAAGGAGGTTTTAAACTCTACCATGTTCCCCATTTAGCCATGAGGGGAAAATCCACACACACACATACATACAAAAAAAATGGCATGGTTAAGAACATGCGCATCTGGCCCCTGAAGTCTTCAGTCAGCTTTAGCTTTTCCACACGAGTGTTTATCTCGTCTTGCCCCCACGGCCCATTACATCACTGTGATGTTTGGAGAAGTAGAGGGCCAGGTCTTTTTCCTAGTGTGCACACCAGTGTTATTGCTGTGGATGGTTGACTGAGGGTTGGACGTTTGGGGCCTCCTGCTGCTGAAGCGTGGGCTGTAGGAGGAGACTCTAATGGGGTCTGGAGTTTATAAATCTGACTGCAATGCTCTGCGTGCTCTCTGCTCCGTTTGGCTTCTCTTCAGGTCAGAGGAGGTGCAGTCACCTCTGAATGCCAAATCGCCCATCTATGCGGCCCCTGTGGCACGCTTCACTAACCATGCATGGTTTAAAAAAAAAAAAAATAGCTGCCACATTCTAACATCGAGCACTATCATCTGGGAATGAAGCATTGCGAGAAGCATCATTTAAAAACATAGGTTATTCTCTGCTAAGCTACTGGGTTGGAATCTGAGAAACCTCAATCATCTGCACACATTGTGAAGCTTCTATCCTCTAGTGAAATCTTTCATTAATAACAGCCAGGCATTCACAACAGCAGTGGAGAAATCACACAGAGCAAAGTAACCACCAGCTACAAATTACACATGCAATTACACCTGCTCTTTTACAAGTAAAGAAAAAAAAATCACCTATAGGTGATTTTTTAAATATATTTTTTCCTTTATATATAAAAAATTATATATAAAGGAAAAAGAAATATTACTCAGACAAATTCCAGTGTGACACAGGCATGGGGAACTAGTCATTTTGTTTTATTCACTTCTCTTAACCACACTTAGGGATGTTTAAGCATGTTCGAGTCCCACACCGGAATCAACCATTTAAAGAGAGACTATGACAGCGGGATTAGAAAGCAAAGTCAACAGATTTATTTTAACTTTCACTGAGAAACAATTCCAGACTCCTCTGCTCTAATACTGTTGTAGCACTTGGAGCTGCTGGAGGCTTATGATAGGTGTACTGTAAACAAGGCTTTGTCAGTCCCTGAGACGCACAGAGCCAGGAATTAACGTTAAGGCTGTTGACATGAAACGCAGACACTGGTGTGGCTTTTCTTATAATTATAGAGCCCACAGAAAGCCTAGGAACTTGATATGAATGTTGAAAAACTTTCAGTTTTTCTTTCACTTCTAATGAAATTAAACTGCTCTCTTGTATAACGCCAAACAAGACAAACAGCGCATGTCTAGGAAACAAATGTTTTCCATAATTTATACCGCACGTGCAAAGCCTGTGTTTTGATTGTCATGGCTCTTCAATTCATAAAAGAGAGATTTTTAACAGTCAGCCTAGTCATGGCCCCCAGGTTTACAGCTCTATGTGAGAACAAGGGAATCAGAGAACAGATGGCAGACAGGGATGACTTGCATCATCGTTATGGGTCTATTGAACGGTCCACACTAGAACACACTTTCTGACAAAAGCAAAGGCCAGGCCTGCTCCTTTGGTAATTACTCCTACTTCAGCAACTTCAAACGCAGCTACTCTGCAACCCCCCTGCTGACAATTAGTTTTGCTGCACAAAAGCCTCTCATAAGCAACTCATAAACACACATATATACATAATTGGGTTTCCTGGTAGAACGCCACAAACATAAACAGCCACATTTACACACATAGACACACACACACACATGCAACTTTGGCACTGAACCGAACTGTTGCCTGGGTTGCCACGGGTGACTGAAGAGGTGACTTCTGGTTTTGGGAGCAAACGAGCACATGACAGATTAGTGTGTGGGCCTCCCTGAGCCCCGCACCCCTCTGACCCCATGGCACCACAACGGCCACCTCACCCCACCTCTAGCCAAACACAAAACAGGCACTAACCGGGCACTAAATGAAATCGCATCGTCTGAATGGCCAAAGTATTAGCCCTCAAAGCACGGCCACGTAGACATGTTAGAACAAAAGTGATGAAAGAAGAATGTGTGGAATAAGATCATTGGAAAGAAGTAGAACATTCATACTATAATATATTATAGTATATATATATATATATAAACCCATGTGTATGTAGATGTGTGTATTTGCACATGTGCCCAATCTATAAAAATGTTCACAGATGTGCTCTAGCAGCTTCAAAGCAGAATTACGTAAATATACAAGTGGATCAAGAATATTTAGAAATGAAGAGAAAATCACATAACTGGTTAGTTTGCTACCGTCATCTGGGACAAGCATCCTTAGTAGACCTGGGCACACACATTATTGTCTTAACCTGTTTATTTGTTTATCGGTTCATTTCCTAAAGGGTTTTAAAATCACGTCTCTAAGGGAGTGACCTAGAGGTGACACTGGGTTACCATGGCAATTACTATTCCTTAGGGGCCAGTGAATGCTGTATCCCTGTGTGTCCAGGATCAGGTAATAGTCAGAATAAACTCCTTATGGATGTTTTGTTAAACCCATTTCAACAAAAGCAGAGAAACCCAACACAGTTCCCAAAACCCAGGTTTTAAAATGTATACTAATAATCTGTGTCTAAAAGTTAATGTTAAAACAATCAATAATTCATTCTCATAGAACCTTTCAGCGCAGACGATCTGCGTCTGCTACGACCGCCCTTACGCCATAAGATGAATGTTACAGGTCGAAAACAAACCTTATAACACAAGCCCTTATAAAGACGTGCTAATGTGCTGTTACGTTTTTTTTTTTCTCAGACCTCCAAAATGGTCATGGGATCTATCACTTCTCTTTCAGTGACCCCAGGGGAGCAATACACCTGGCTTTGCAGCTTAGCAGCACTTCCCAAAAAGGCCGGTCAGGAGGCAGAATCATACAGAACCTGAGAGGCTTGATCTCAGAGAGAGAGAGTGAGAGACTACGAAAGAAAGCATGCAACCGTTCAACCATCTGACCAGCTCTAGACTCTTGTAGAAATCCACTCAGCCTTGTTCGTAGCCTGCTCAAAGGGGCCTATTTATATTCATTGGTGTTTGAAGGTTTACGTTAGTGAAAAGACAGGCCAGGCCTGGAGTGGTATCTTTGTATCTGAGTGCTTCCTGTTTTTATTGCAAAGCCGACCCTTGTCTTTGCAGGGGCGCGAGGGCTGCACTAGAGGAGGGAGGCCCGGGCATCAACAGGCTAAGAGAATTCAGAATAGTTTTTAAAAGTGCCCTCACAATTATTTTTGTCAAATCTGGTATACATTGCTTATTGTGTATATATTTTTTCTTCCTTCCTTTCTTTCATACTTCCAGCATGTAATGCCTAGTAGAGAAATCTAGCCTGCTGAGAAGTTTACCTTCCTGATAAGCTTGCTGCACTATGAGAAAGCTTATAGCAACACACTGGGATTTCCCCTTTCCTAATGGTACTGGAAATCATCCAGAAAAGCAGGGAGAAAAGACAGACAGCCACTGAGTGTTCAAGGCCAGTTCACGCCAGCTGATCTCAGCTCTGGTCTGTTGAAAGACGTTAGATTGTGTGCTACTGCGGGCTGCTTGAGATTGCATTAAACCGAACGTTAGTGCGTTTTGGGCTTGCATTCTTCAGCGAGGATGGTGTGGGACCAGGCACCTTTCCCATCCCTTAGGAAGCTGTTGGTGGGTGCCAATTGAAGCGGCTCTTTTAAGCAGAAACAATTGTAATGGCGAAAAGCTCAGTGAGATTTCTCCCATGAAAGTGTGGGGTCAAAGTGTGCAGGGGAGGCAAGAGAGGGGAGGGCCATCGATTTTGTTATATTGAATCCAAAAGCCAACAATTGTTACTGTTGGCCTGTGTTGTTTTTCTGCACACGGGCAGGGGGGCTGTCCTTTTGAGCTTTTCAGAAAAGGTGACAATGGCTGGATGTTGAGAACATATGTAGAGAGACCCCTGGAGCTCATGGAAGAGTAGCTCCATGCTGGCCTGAGCATTTGAGAAAATACAACCCTACTCTTTTCATTCTGCCCTCTCTAATGAATGCCTGAATGCCAGAATGCCCCAATAGGCCATTCAGGGGCCAAAGTCCCCGAGAATTCTCGCTAGCACAAACGCATCCTGAAATAGGAAATACATTTGCTTAACAAATTAAAGTAAAAAAGTAAAAGAGTTGGATGTGTTAGTGTGTGGGATGCATATGTGTGTGACCAATAAGAAATTGTATAGGGGCTGCAGTGAGAGGTAGAGGATAATTCAATTAGGGCTTTTTTTCATAGAGAAAAAACTAAAAAGGTAGGTTAAAAGGAAAGGATTATTGCTTGTACAAATCCAAGCAGGGGCTTTCACAAAAGGGTCCAAAAAAGATGGGAGAAAACATGTAAAAAGCAAGAGAGCTACCAAAAGAAGAGGAAAATGGGGTCTTGAAAGCTGTACTTCCATGAATTAAAAAAAATACTCAGAGGCTTAATCTATCAGGCTTTATTCTTTCTCTCCCTTTCTTCTTTTTGTCTCTCCTTCTCCCCTCTTCTCATTCACTATTTTAAAACAATTCTAAAGAAAATTGGTGGAAAAGGTTGTATAGCTCTCTGTGAATCAGCCTTCATTTTGCAGTGCAATCGCCGGAGCCCACAATAGGCATTCCTTGAGTCGCCAGGAAAGACGCCTAATGATCCCTCAATAAAGCAAGAAATTTCTGCATGGTGTGAGCCAAGTAAATTAACCAGGAGGCGTGTGTTAAAAAAAAAAAAACACTGTGGTAGGTGGCTCAAAGGAGGCCTCTAAATTTTTCTTCCCACTCATCAACCAACTTGAAGCTTGAAGAAGGTAGAGCGCAAATAATGGGGGGGGGGGGGGGGCGCCTGTGATGTTATCTCTCCCCAATACTCGTTCTCAAATGAAAGATGTTTTTACCGATTTGCTGAAAATTTCCAGCTGAGGAGATGTAGCCACGAACAGCTGTGAAGTCATTTTGATAATGATGGGAATAATAAGCACATGGCAAGGTTCAGGGCTTGGCTGTTGAAGCTTCACTGCTCCTGAATAGGGAAAAGTGATTAAACAGCTCCTGATTATCCCCGACCAATATGTAATGGATTTACAGGCCTTTCAATTAAGCTGTATTTGCAGGACCTCATTATTTGGCCTTTGCTTAGGCAATCAGGCCCGGGGTTCGCGTTTCTGCGTTGGGGGGGGGGGTGTGCTGCCGCCAGCATGGCCACCGAGGGCACGTGACCTTGTGATGCATACAGATCACAGGGTAAAGCCGCTGCCTTCATATTCACACACAGACAGGCAGACATAGATACACATGGCTCAACTTCCTGCATAGCCTCTAATATAGCCACGTGCTCAGGAAGAGAGTTGCATGTAACCTGACCTTCTGGGTCCAGATCAATACGGCTTCTAGTCTCCGATCATGTCCTGACATCAGAGAGGGCAATGGAACATGACCGTCTCTGGCCCCTCACTCACCCCCTCCAGCCTGACCCCCTCCGGCTTGCTCTCACCCAGGATACCCAGGCATCCCACACACAAAGATACACCAAACGCATGTCAGGATTGTATGTGGCCTCCTTGTTCACAACACACAATTTCTATAATGCATCCTTTAAATATTTAATCGGATGAAGAACAAGTGTGATCGCAGTGATGCACTGAGTGTATGTATGAGAGAAACGAAATAATTAAGATAAATAAGCAAAGCGTTGTTTAATTTTTCACTGACAAACCTATAATGAGTATTTAGTTCTTGTCAGCCACAGACTTTGGAGTGAAAGGTAATGAGATACTAGAAAATTGTTGTGGTTTTAGGAAGCCTCTTTGTGGTTGGAGGGGAAGAATGTGGAGAGTGTTGTGCAAGCTCAGGCTACATGTCTCAGTGGTTTAAGTCCACTTTCAGCAGAGGAAAGCGGGCGAGCCGATTGGCTTCACAGCAGTAAAATACCTATATAAATCAATACAAATGTAAATCAATCCGACTTTGATTTGTGCACATTCAGGTGAGTGTACAGGCATTTTGTTTGAGAATGCGGTTTGTGTGTATTATCGCAAGTGTGCTATCAAGTTTGCAAAAGGAAGGAGTAACGGAGTACTTACTGTGAGGTGCTGGAAGAGCCATGCTCGCATGATGTTGGTAGCCACCTTGGGGAAGATGCCACGCTTTTTCTGCCGCTTTTTGTCTTTGTCTGGGTCGTCGTCGTCACCTGTGCCAGGCGAGGCCACGCTGTTGTCTAAGCCGTCTCCTGATCAAAACGAGAGCTTTTTAGAAACGGAACACAATCATACAGATCACAGCCTCATGCACTTTTGGTAATGTAACCTCACTCACACATACCAGAGGTTATTATTATCTGACTTCTGATTGACTGAAATCATCAA